>JAMZAV010011769.1:0-19812 GCA_024449915.1 Sweltsa coloradensis | reverse complement strand
CACTATGGCCCATAAGCACACAACCGACAGGCGGCGAACAGTAGGCGGCCCTCCTATGGCCCATAAGCACACAACCGACAGGCGGCGAACAGTAGGCGGCCCGCCTATGGCCCATAAGCACACAACCGACGGGAATCTAATAAGAGTATATTATAACACATTTGATGATGGATTAAAAGGAATAATTTAATTGTCAATTTCATCATGTTACGCTAATCATTCTCGCTCTTCTTCGTCGATTTAAGGAATATTGACGCTCTCACATTCAAGGTATATCATTTTAGTATCATTTAAACTTATTATTTGATAATATTAATATTATGATAATATATTATTATATATCATTCCGATACCGAATACTCCACGTAGGGTTTCCAAAATAATACTTTGATTATTGCATGCAATCGACATAATTTTTAAATTAATTTCAAACATGTTTATAAATACGGTCATTAATTTCATTGCAATATGCAGAATTAATCCGCTGTCGATAATGCTGTCATGTATCTGTAATATGCCTTTGCACTTGCCGTTTCGTAGTGCAAATTTCACATACTTGACGCAGATCGAAGAAAACGAAAAATCTCTTTAAATATAAATATATTCATTACAAATAAATAATATGTCATATTGTATGTTTGTAGAACTACAGCAAATAAATCGGCTTAATTAATATTTAAAATTTTCCTAAATCTTAGTTTATCAATAATATGATCATAATATTATGACATTGCCAAAACTATTTGTTATTTATTTTTGGGTTGAACAGTACGACCAGTAGACAATTACAGTAAAAATTATGACACGTTTATCCCAGACATAATTATTCCTGCTTGTAATTTTTTGGTTGAAAGGCAGATTTTTTTCTATTTGTAACACATACTCTTGTCTACAAACTGACATAATTGGAAAATTGCACTTACGATTTTTTTCTTCCGTCGGTACGAATAGGTGGAAGAAATAAATTATGTAAGTGCAAGATATTAACGACAAACTTTTTCCAAGTAGTAGAAACAAAAATCATCCTTCAAACCAAAATTTATGAGCAGGGATATGTCCGGGTATAAGTTATTAATTTATCTGTAATCATCTAGGCCTATATAATAGGGTGGGCCGAAAAACAACATTTTTTTTTAAAGTCGTAATACCGCGGAAAAGTTGCGAATTGTGGAGACTAAAAAATTAAAAAAAAAAAAAATCGGTTTATATCTTCCGGTCGCGCATGTGCTCTAAACTTTTCCAAAATTTTGAAAAATTCACATTTTTACGAAAATTTTTAACATTTTTAAATAAGCCTCTGTAATGCAAGCTGGGAGGTCATTCATTAATCATGTCATTATTGGGATATTGATTTCAATCAATATTGGTTTGGGCATAAACATTCAACAGGAATAGTTATTAGTCAATAGGCAAATGCATACTGCTGCCTATTCACTTGGTCCATATAGGCATCAATAACCCAAATCAATAACCACAACATCGATTGTGATTGATTGGTTATTGAGTCCTATACTGGAGATTTGAAATAATCATTGAATTGAAATGTAAATTATACACAACTAAAAGTTGCACATTCCACAGTTCACTTGGCTAACGGGCACGTTCGTTTATGTTATGTTGAAACAGCACACCACTGCCGAGTCAGCTATGTGCAATCTAGAAATAACTGAGTACATTGATTCATTGACGTCACTCAGAGGTTTGAGAGAATTCCCCTCTCTTACCCCTCTCATAAAGTGAGTGCCAACTCATTCTCTTTTGTGTGATCTAGAGTAGAGGAAGGAAGGTATTTCCAATTGTTGGGGAATGTCTATGTAAATTCATAAGTATTGTTGTGAAAGTATTGAAAGTATGTTTATTAAAGTTGGTTTATTAACATCAAGCTTATGATTTCAAAGTGACACCTGTCATTCCCAACCTCCCATCACAGTACTTCATCTCAGGTCAAATAGTCATAATTAATTGAGAGCCTTGATTGGTTTCAATCAATATTCATTGATTGGTATCTATCGCTCGGCACTACACCTCTTCCCGAATGTAAAAGCTCGAATTTTTCATATTTAAAATTTTCTTCTATGTTAAAAATATTTAAAATTATCGTAAAAATGTGAATTTTTCAAAATTTTGGAAAAGTTTAGAGCACATGCGCGACCGGAAGATATAAACCGATTTTTTTATTTTTTTTACCCTTTTTAGTCTTCCCAATTCGCAACTTTTCCGCGGTATTACAACTAAAAAAAAAAAAAAAAAAAAAAAAAAAAAATTTCCAAATTTTGGAAAACTTTAGAGCACATGCGCGACCGGAAGATATGAACCGATTTTTAAATTTTTTTTAAATTTTTTAGTCTCCACAATTTGCAACTTTTCCGCGGTATTACGACTTTAAAAAAAAAAAAAATGTTGTTTTTCGGCCCACCCTACTATATAAGGCTTACTATTAAACCCAAAAATAAAAATAATAAGTTTTGAAAATGTCAGATGATCATTGATAAACTATATCTGTTTTTTGTTTTAGGCTTTACAAAAAAATGGCCAATAGGGAATATTTGGTGTAGGCCTATATCAAAGTAGGGAGAGAGGCTTAAATTTAGCGATTACTTTACTGTCTGTCCGTCTGCCCGTGTGTGACTGGTAAAATTAATAATAAATACAAATCCAACCTGAGCTCCTAATCACTTTCCGTCAATTTAATTCATACCATTTAGATATATGGGCTTGATTCTCTTTGGTCAATTTAAATATGAACAAGAGTAGGCCTACGCTTAAAACAACTCAATTTGAATACATATATTATTGAATCTTTAGTTTGATGAACAACCTGAGATGGCATTTATTTAGTTTCCATGTAAACATGGTACGAAATGTTGAACAAGACGTTCCACAATGCATACACGCTGGGTACATCTTCATAAGGTAGCTGGCGCTCACTTCTAGCAGTGATCACGGTGGTGTAGCGGTCAGCGTTCCAGAGTCCGGCGCAGCAGGTTGGGGTTCGAGTACGGCGATGGGCGATAAAATTTATCTATGTCTTATCACTCTCTCTGCATTAACTTGAATTTGTTCTCTTACACACAGTTTATGTAAATAGAAATGCTCGCACAATTGAAAAGATATATAATTTTGAACTTTTTAATATTTTCGTTTGTGTGCGTGACTTCCTCGCGTCTCTACTAGATGGTGCTAGTGTTCCCGAAACATTCTCACCGCCGGGCCGTAAGCATCCCGCTGTGACAAAAGTGAAGCAACTGTCGGATTTGCTACAGTGGGCCGCTTATGGCCCATAAGCGGCGCGTTGCTTATGGCAAAGTTATGGGCGCCTGGCCAACCCCATAAGCGGGCCGTAAGCGCATAGCCGCTTTTGGGCCATCAGCTCAACTGATGGCGATGTTACAGCTCGCCATAAGATTGCCATCACTTTGTGCTACTTGGGATGGTATATCTAACCTAAAAATAAGTCTCAAGACGCTTCAGTAAGAACTCCATGTAAGTTTATATGTTAATCCCCCTTGCAGGTAGCATGCTGCTCAGGCTCGTAGGAACGTTTTGAAAGTTTTGAGGAGGGGGGGGGGGGCAAATAAACTAGCAGATTATATGGGTGGTAGCTGGGGCTTGGGGTGAGTCCCCAGCCCCCGAAGTCCGTTTCGCCTAGGCCCAGGGCTACAAAAGCTTTCACCATGCTACAGTTATTTCGTCATATATTAACTGAAAAATGGCAACTCAAGGGATTACCGTTTTGTTTATGAAAAATTTTTGATGCCCAACTAAACCATCATAAGTCTGTTCTTTTGTCCACCAATTTATACACCTTTTGCACTTTTTACACCTTTTGAAGAAATAAACGTTCTTTTGTCCAGGTGTAATTACAGTATTTCTTCAAAAGGCGTGTTCTTTTGTCCAGGGGTTATTAACAACTTATACACTTTTTGCACCTGCCTCTTGAAGAGGTGTAAAAGGTGTAACTATGGAAATTCACGCCAATTTTAAAAGTAAACCGGTTATAATGTGTGATTGTTTAATAAATACGGTAGAAGATAAAACTGGTTATAATAAATTATTAATATTCAATAGAATAAATAGAAAATGCACAAAGCTGTGTTATTGAGTGAGATATCTTCTGAAAGTGTTTGAATTGAATGACAGCTGGCAACAAAACATCGAAATTTGCTGTCAAATTACAACAAAATCGTTCTTTTGTCCATCCGTTAAAGGGGGTCACCTTTTAACCCCATTTCTGATTCTGTATTTTCCACCTAGGTGTAATCACCACAAATTTGAGGTGGACAAAAGAACAAACCTTTTGTGTATTTGGTGTTTTCTTCACAATAGAGGCAGTTTGAAATAACTAATAAATAGGTAGCTCAAAAACTAAAACTAAACTTTCTGCACTAAGACTCTGTAAACGATGTTTGACAGCAAATCTGCAAATGAAAGTGAAGTTAAATAATTCGCCCACCGGCCACCGCCCCCTGCCCACCAAACCCCAACGGTTCCTTCGTCACAGATGCGGCTCAGCCGGGGCGGACTTTTTTAGTTTCTGAATTGTAGTAAATAATAAATAGATATTGTGTTGATTAAAATGAAATTACAATAATATATAACAAAGAATTTTAACATCCAAGACAACTCACAGTGACAAAACATAACACGCAATGACAGTAGGCCTATCCTAATGAAACATAACCTCCAACGTTTCGAGAAACATTTTTGAACTCAATATTCTTAGAACCATCAATTTTGCATTACTTCAATCGTGCCTGGAATATGATATAATTGGATGGGGTGATGTGCAAAATATAAACCTCAACCCCCTGTAAATAAATTAAAAAATAAGCGCTAAAAACCATGTTAAAAAAGCCAAAAGACTTTGCGTCTAAAAGTACCTACCTTCGATTTATTTATTTTTTATTTTTTATTTATTTATTTAACGTCTATCCTATTCAGTTATAAAAACTGATTTACAAAGGAGGACAACTAAATAAATCTAATTACATAGATGCAGAAACAACAATAAACTACATTTTCGTAAATATTTGAAATAGTAGCATTACAACAACAATGCATTTAAACACAACAATTTTGGTAACAAATAAAAAATATATATTATATGCATTTAATGAATGAATCAAATATAAAAAAGGGTGTAGAATGAAAAGAAAAGAAAAGAAAGGGAAAAAAACAAAAGGAAAAAAGAAAAAAAAAACATTAAAAAAGAAAAACGAAAAGAAAAAAACTGATTTATTAGACGATCCCACTCAAACGAATATGAGGTTTGCCAAAAATCAGGAACAGCAAATCAGGGAGTATAATCAAAAACTTTCGCGGAAGAAACCACCGAACGCGAAATCTTTATTCTTGTGATCAATAGCCTTGTTTACATGGAGGACTGGGTCCAGCACTGTACTGAAATTTAAGTACGGTTCCAATGTCCTTGACGAGTTTACATGTCGAGTACCCAACTAGAACTGAACTGACATTCGGTCCAGCATCGACGCCAGCTTACGGCGATTGCTCAAAACATCACTGTTACATAACCTTACGTTCATGTCATTTTCGTAAATACGGGTAGGATTGAAGGCCAGGCCTAGGCGTGTATGATCTACATTTGAAGTTGTAGCCCAACGAACAGAAGTTAAAAATAGATACAACATTTTAAAACTTATTTATTGACATTTGCAATTAGGCTGCATGTTTTTCAGTTCGGTTCCCTCTCAGGAAGCTGTTTACATGTGAGTACTCAGTACGGTATTTCGGTTCGGTCCCACCATTTCGTCGGACCGAACCCAACCGGTTCGGTACCTGATTTCATGTGTTTACATGTGGTACTGAGACCAAAAACCGTACTCAACTCCGTATTCAGTCCTCCATGTAAACAAGGCCAATCTTTATTTTTGTGTTCAAATCTTGATAACATTTTAGTCCAAAAAATCTTGACTCATATATATAATTATATCAGATATATAATTATTTAAAATTGTTCATGTCAAACTGATCACAGCAATGATACAGGACACCTAACTCAAGTTGCAAGCTCCATCAGTGGGCGGCAACCAGACAATCTAGGCAGAAAAATATAATTGAAAATACATTGTTTATATCATAAATCAAAGCAATAATGAACAAACAAAGAGAAAAGCAAAATCATTAACAAGAACTTATGAAGGTAAATTAACATTACACAAATACACAGACAATAACCTACAAATAAATAGTAAAAATATAATTCTTTGCTCTTTGATTCATTATCATTGCTTCAATTTTACTTTTAAATTGTACAATTCCTAGATCAGTAAACTGGCTTCTAATATCATAAGAAATTGAATTCTAATAGGATACGCCTCTGTACATAAATGACTTTCTAAATGCTTCAGAATTTAATCTAGGAACTTCCAATGAGTTTATTAAAGTAGAATTTCTATCACGATCAACAATTTTAAAAATATTTGGTAGAATACCTAAAAACATACCTTTCAATACTTTGTATGTATTTACCAGCACGCTATACTTCATCCTCTCCTCAATCGTGAAACAATCAGACTGCAAATCTTGGCTCAAGGGAAATGAATCAAACAGATGGTCAATTCTCTTCTGGAGTATAACATACTCAGTAGAAGGTCTTACTGCCCAAACCACTAAGCAATAATCAATAACAGAGTGAATATAAGAATCTACAAGTAACCTCAACATTCTCTCAGTTATAAACCTCTTCATTCTACTTATAATTCCAATTACTGATGATACTTTATTACACACATATTCATAATTTTTCTTAAAATTTAAATTACAATCTAAGCAAAGGTGCTTGACATGAGACAATATGTTAGAAATACACTTCTCTTTATTCATAAATACAACTCAGAATTTCAACTGCTGTCTATGAAGACACGCAATAACACTAGACTTCAACCCGGCATGGATTGTTTCTGCCTATAGGAAAAATACACGCCTGGGTCAAAGGCATGTCTCCTTTCCTGGGCCCTTGATTCATAACGCTTTACCAGAAAATATTTTCTGTACTTCTTACTACACCTTTAAGAAGAATGTTAAGAGGTGGCTCCTCGAAAATGGATTTACCAGCAATCAGAATGCCCAATCGGTTTTAACTTATTACTTGCAGTGATATAGTGTAGTCTTTGAGTTTAGTTTTTAAGTCTTTAGTTTTTAAGTCTCTAGCTTTAGGCACCTTTGTAACCTACGTGTTGCAGGGTAGGTTTGAAAAGGTGAATTAAATTTAATATTAAGGATTTAGTTAACCAATTACATTTGCTTCCTTGCAAATGAATAAAAAAATCACTCTAGCCGTCATCTTGTCGATTATGAACAATGTATTTAATTCATCTCAATTCAATATAATTTATTAAGACACATATAGATACATTTTTCAAAGAGTATGTTTTTTGTCGCGTAAGTTGGGCAACCACATAAGGAAAATACTTGTTCGTGGTTACCCTACTACAATAGTAGTCTTTATTAATTAATTTATTATTACTATAGCTAAAACTTAAACTAAAAACTATTCTACTTTCTAGTTCTAGTAGAAAGAATGTTAATTGTGTAGTAATAACCATTATAACAATTATTTAACTTGACATAATATGATGTAGATATAATTTAATTATATAATTTGACAATGATTATAATTAGTAAAATACATGAAAAACAAAAGTATATCTAAAAAAGTAACAACCCATCATATTGTTGTACTATAATATGATAACTAATTAAACAAATTTGATCCAGCTAAATATAGAAATTAGTAACTTTTGACATGAACTTTCGGATCAGTTTTCAGTGAAAATGAAAATGAGAATTCAAATACTCAAGAGAATAGAGGACTTAAACATAATATGATATTAAGGATCAGGGGAAAAGCGTAGTGAGACGCACGTGACATTATAAGTGCTATATTATACTGATTCGTTCTTAGCCATGGTTTTTAAGTTTAATATAATAATAATATTTTTTTAATAAACTGATTGACGATTAATACCCCACAAATACAATTATAACTTGTATAAAGTACCTTGGTGGAGGTGCCGAGTACACAATGTGCATCTTTCAACAAAGGATATCCTCGACCCTCTTGCCCCAAGGGTCAATCAGTCTTTTCCGAAAACCGTCGAGCTTTGAGAGTTAATAGTTCCTCCAACTTATTAATCGGTAAAGAGTAAATCCACTTGTGTATTTTATTATTGAAAATAGATATTGAGCTATTTCTTATTTCTGGTGGAACATGGTTATACAATTTGGACCTAAGAAAGCAACTTGCTTCTGTGATAGAGTTTTGTTAACTCTTGGAATTATAAGATTATGTTTATGGTTTTCTCTTGTTTGTGATTTATGGGATATTTTTCTAAATCTGTTAAGATTGGTATGAACAAACTTTAGGAGATTTTTCGCATACAGCTTTCGAATGTCAAGCATTTTGCTTTCACTGTACAGCAGTAATGTAGAATATTGAAAGTGTTTTTTCATTATTATCTTTAAAATGTGTTTTTGTATCGTTACGAGGGGTATTAGGTGATTATAATAAGTCCCTCCCTTAGGCTAAAATTCCATATTCAAGTAAAGATTGCGCTAGAAGTAGATCATTTTAAGTGAGGAGAGATTAAGGACGTTTCTAAGTGTGTAATATTTGTATAGAGTGTTCCTTAGTTTTTTGCACACAGATTTAATGTGGCAGTCCCATTTCACGTGTTGGTCTATAGTCACGCCAAGATATTGAGTTTAGTAAACTTTTTCAACTGTTTTGCAGTCACATGCAACTGTAGTGGAGCAGGTATTTGTATGGATTTGGAGGTAGTAGTCATTTATGGGTTGGTCTGTTTCTGTAGGAGAGAATGCAAAGTGAAATGTTTTATCTTCGTTTAGAGTGAGCAAATTTGTATCAAGCCATAACTTTATTTTTATCATTTCGTTGTCGGCAATTTGATATGTGGTTTTTCAGTTATCGCTTGAGAATATGAGGACAGTGTCATCAGCAAAGGTAATGATTTTACATTTTAATTTGGAACACAAGTCGTTTATATATATTGTAAATAGAAGTGGACCTAGAACAGTTCCTTGAGGGACGCCGTATTCAACAATTGAAAAGCTGCTGAGGGTCTCGTTTACTTTTACAACTTGTTCTCTGTTGCTCAAGTAACTCTTTATGAGTTGTAGGGCTACACCTCGGATGCCGTATCGCTCCAGTTTTGCCAACAGTTTTATGTGCGTCACGGTGTCAAAAGCTTTAGCTAAATCGAGAAAAACAGCTAATGATTTTTTACCGTTGTCTGTTGTGTTGAGGTGACGATTTCTGTTAATGTGTGAATAGCGTGCTGCGTGTTTATTTTTTTTCTGAACCCAAATTGATTTGGGGATAAAATCTTATTAGTTTCAAAGTATTCGTATACAATCGGAATTTTATGCATTTTTCGTGAATTTTTGCAATGTTGCTAATTAGGGATATTGGTCTGTAGTTGCCAACGATAGTTTTTTCACCTTTCTTATGAATTGGAATTATTATAGATTTTTTAAAAATGTAAGGAAATATTCCTGTAGTGAAGCTTATGTCTATGATGTATTTTAGAGGTTTGACTATGTGAAATTTGGTTGATTTGATGATCTTTGTATTTATAAGGTCATGTCCTGGTGCAGAGTTAGTTTTTAGTTCATTGATGTTTCTGATTATCTCTTCGTCAATCGTAGGGTTGAGGAATATCGACCCGTTTTGTTGATTAACAGAAAAATCATCTCTGTTCAGGCGGTTAGAAGACGCAGGCTTATTTAGTATGTTTTCCGCTAGATTTTTCCCCACATCACTAAAGTAGTTCAAGAAAGTTTCTGCAACTAATAGCGGATTACTCTCTGTATTTAAAATGTTATTGTTTACCTTTATTTTGTCTATAGTTTGTTTGGAATTTGCTTTATGATTATTTGTTGCCTCATTGATGACTTTCCATACTTTTTTATATCTTTATTTGCATCCACTATTCTACTTTTATAATACTCATTCTTAATAAATTTTATTAACCTATTTAATTGATTTCTATATGTTTGGTAATATGATCGTAATTCAATATCATGAGGATTTTTTAATGCATGCTTGCTCAGACGATCTCTGTGTTTAATTGACTTTATGAGTCCTAATGTTATCCATGGTTTTAGTTTTTTTGTTCTGTTATTTGTTTTAGTTATAACTTTCTTGGAGCTGGTTTTTATGTGCATTTTTAATATGTCAATAAATTTATTTGTGGCTATGTCTATGTTTCTTTCATTTAGCACCGGTTCCCATGTTTCGTTTGCTAAAAGTTCACCTAGTTGCATGTAATTGAGTACCTCTGTGTGTTTATTGCTATCTTTACATTTATTTGGCTCCATGGTTGCGTTAACATTTTTCATTCCAACTATGACAGGATAGTGGTCAGTCATTTTTGTTTGTACTATTGCTGAGTGTATTGTATGCCTTTAAAACATGTTCTATACTTTTATAATACAATCAACAATTTAAAAAATATATCTCGACCAGGGTTTAAACCCAGGTCTCCCACATTCCGGGTATAAATGCGCCTTAGTCAACGAGACTAGAAAAACGCCAAAGTCGTTGCTGGACGATTGAGCGAGCCAGGTGTTGAGTACCCGGGAACATTTTCCTCCTCCTACCTTAGGCTGGAAACCTGGAATACCTATCTAGTCTAGGCTATAATAGTCTAGAGTGGCGCATTATGGTCTTCAGTTACTACACTCAAACCCCTATCATGTATACTTTTTGTATATATTAATGAACTTAAATGGAAATGTTACCGGGTTCTCAACACATGACTCGCTCACTCGTTTAGCAACGGCTTTGGTGGTGTTTTCCTCGTTCAAATAAATGTCATAGGCATTGGCCCAAATTGTAAATGATTAATCAAACCATTTCGGCCACCTCACAGATTTTTTGAACAAAGTATAATGTAATAATAAAAAATGGAAATTAAACAGGCACTCTACTACATTGGATTGAATTCCAAAATCGACCATCAGGTAGGAAGTGAATTGTATATATATAAATTTAGTAAAATAGTTTTGAAGTTAAACCCAAGAAAATAGTTTTTTTATTTGTACCGATCCAAACACAATTTCGAAGAGTGATGAATTTAAATCGATTACGAACCTTCATATATGTATAGGTAATATATTTTAACACGTCTAATAATAATAATAATATTGAAAATAGGTAAAACATGGTTGTTTGAAAATAAGGATCCTTACTTTAACACAACAATGTAACAATGGTTATAACTAATATAATTATTTCTATTGAACATTACTAAATTAACAACAAGTAATAGTTAACATTATATTATGCACAGAATCAATTTATCGATTCTAATATAGTGGTACCAAAAACTTTTTTTCAAATTTGAATATTATGTTAGCCTGCTAAAGACAAAATGGCGTACGGAAATAACGTTATTTCTTCACAAAACTGGTCGGAAGGTCAAACTTACTATTAAATAAGCTAAATAGCATTGACTAAGATCGTTTCAAAGTAGATATAAAACTATAAAGCATTGCATTAATACAACACATACGTGTGTTAATGAAGTTCCAACACACGAATCTGGTCTTGCATCCAAGTGATGTAGTCAGATAAATTGGTAAATGACGTGTAGTGTTGGGAGTAACATGTGGAATCGTCGTCTTCGGGCCTAAAGGACATACTGACTATGCCACGGAGGAAGTATTTGTCAGAGTTGGGTGGCTGAAACATCAGCCCCCCACCTGAGTCGCCCTGACAGGCGCTCGTGTGGTTGTTGACATATCCAGCACAGAACTTGTCTGGGGTCAACAGTTTCCTTTGATACGAAGTAAGATTTTTCAGACACGTTTCCCGGGACACGTATGGCAGGTCTACATACTTGAGGTAGTCAATCTGTACGTTGTACTCTGTGAAGCCATAGCCGGCCACCTGAAACAAGGACACGCATCTTACATATTATCCTCCAACCACTCTGGTCCACGTACTTGAATATCATATTTTAATAACATTGATGCCCCAAAATTGTTTGAGATACATCCGCAGTCATAGGCGTGCGCAGATATTTTCCAATGGAGGGGGGGGGGGGGCATAGGACATAATCGTGAGGAGGGGCGATTTGCGCCTGTATGTCTATCCGTGGGAAATGAACCAAGTTCGGAATGTTTGGGGGGCGAAAGCCCCCACTAATGTAGCGCCGCAGGCAATTTTAAAAAATCAGGTTTTTAGAGTGCATTTGCTGCGTTTTAGAAAAAAAAAGTGGTGGGCTGAATGCAATACCGAAACAATGTAGTTTGTGTGCATCAATTTATATTGTCGTCATGTCGAGCTTGCAATTCACAGCATAAATGGCAACATATTTTTCGATGGACATTTCAGAGGTTTGCACGATAAAATAATAAACTAATATTCTGGAATAATATGAAATATTCTATTTTTAAAGAATGATGGGGGCGATCGCCCCACCTCCTCCCCCTGTATCCGCCACGCCCGGGATCCCAACCGGGGGGAATCGGTGGGGGAGGAAAGGGGGTCTGGCCGTCGGGGGATACCCCTAGCCCCGGCCAATTTTTGGGGGTTAAACTTTTGGGAGGATTTGAACGTATTTGAGACTTAAATCTATTATTTACACTTAAATACCTTAAGACATTTTTGTTATAAAAAACTTATTTAAACGTAAGATGATGAGAGAAAAATGTAGGTAAAGGTTTCGGAAAACTAATTTAATATTATTTTTTAAATTTTTTATTTTTAATAAATTATTTAATTTTCAAGAACGCTAAGTTTAAAGGGGGGGGGGCAGGCCCCCTGCGCACGCCTATGGCCGCAGTGTTAAAAAAAAAGGGAGACTATTATGCTGTGCGCCTGTGCAATGTGCTGCATTAGGAGGGCTACAGAATCAAAGTACATCGTTACCTTTATCAGTTGGATAATAATATACACCCCCCCTAATGTGTATTCTGGTTCTGTTTTTTTAAAAAATTTCCCAAGAAATTTATAAAAAAACCAACTCACTGGGCCCCTCAGATCCGCATGAGTTGAGTCTCCATTTGTTTTGCCCCAATCCACCAGGCCCGTTCACCCTGCGTTGAGGTCAATGGGATCTCTAAGCGAAAAATCGATGTCGCGACGAACCCATAGTCTTGTCCTTTGTACAATTGATGCAGCACATCTTACTATGTTCCTCTTCTAAACCCCAACGCTCTGGTCCTCCGGGCTGGGAGGTGTTTCCCAGCCCCCCCTGTAGATATTCGCTCTCTCTGGCTCGGCTACTGGTTTGGAAGTTCCAAAAGCTTGCGCAGCAAAAAATTAAACAAAAAGCACTTTATAAATAGTCGCATCTAGTTTAAAAAACATGCCAGCAAATAATCATTCGTACTTGCTTTTCTTAAATTGTAATCTTACCAAAAACACAAATTTGGATGTGATGAGTGTTCCACACATATCGGGTCGGTGAAACGTGCCGGGGGCCGCACCGGGTAGATTGCACGTGCCAGGGGAACCCCGGCCTCCCGACATTGCCCCCGGGAGAAAGCACCTCACTTTGGGTGATAAGCGTTGCCCAAGACGGGGGACAAAAACCACACTAAAGACCTCGCAACGTAAAATAAATTTTCGAAGGAAAAAATTCCCACCCTCGAAATCTTACTAGGAAACGTTTAAATCCTCGCGTTTTTGGCGGCCCGGGGACGTCAACAACGACCCAAGTACGTCTTTTCCCATAATAGCTAAAGATTATAAAAGGGCTAGCTCTTCAACGTAAATTTTGTTTATTTTCGAACAACAGGCTACAATTTCAAAATATTTTCCACACTATGACACATCTCCAGTTTAAAGTAGCCAAAATTATTCACCGAATTGGGTAAAAACAAAGAGTAACCAAACTTGTGAAAAAAACCTAAAACACATTTAAATTCGTACTTTGGGCATTTTTGGGTTTGAGTCTTAAAATTGGGGCCAAAAAATTTGTAAATTTTAAAAACACTATTAGAATTTGGAAACAAAATATACAATATTGTATTTTAAATCGCAAATTAATAAAAGTGTCAAAAATTACATTAAAAATGATTTACCGAAATTTAGTTAAATTTTAAATGCATTTATTTTTTGTATAACAAAAAATACTTGCATTTTTATTTAGCCTGATTTTTTGGCAAAAACATTGTCGGGGTCAAACTTGGAACGTAACTTCATAGCATCGTTTTTATTTTTCCCCGATTTTGGGCAGCTCCCCGGCCCCCTAACCAGGAAAAGGGAAAGTGTTATTTTCGGGGTCCCGATATAAAAAATAGTGCATTAAATGGGAAATGGTTTACTTTTGTAAATGCGGTTAGTTAAAATATTGAGGAAGGCTTACTATTGAATATTTATTTTCATTTGAGAAAAAACGGCACATATCCCTTTTTTTAAATGGTATTTAAACCGGAAATTTAAATAAGAAATGCGATTTTTCCCAAATTTTTAAGGGGAATGGTTCGTAAAAACTTATAAAATAAAAAAATAATAAATAAATTTTTTTTAGAGTCTACCCACTAAATTTTATAAATGTTTTCAGTGGGGACTTAAAAAAGCGCCCAAACCCAACCCCTGCGGGCCCCCACGCAATCGACGAGTGACGAAAACCAAACCCAAAGATCGTTTTTTTAATGGGAAAATATACAACATGGTAGGACAGTGCAACACCCGCGAATAAACGCCAGAATCAAAAAGGGCCGATTCAGAACAACTTGAAATTTATTATGTGCCGTTCTGGGACGCTCCAAAGTCACCGTTTACAAACTCCAAAGACAAAAAACTGATGGCTTAAGTCCAAATCAAATTAAAAAACTTCTGACTTTGTGGGAATCGAACCCTGGCCCTTCTGCTTTGGGAAGCAATACCTAACCCAAACCAACGGCCACACAAATAAATCAAATCAAATCACGAGACCACGATATTATGCTATCAAAAATCAAAATACACCGTTATAAGGGTCTATGCTCTACTCCATGTTAAAAAAACCATTTGCATATAGCGTTTTTGTTGTAAAAAATGCCAAATTTAGTGAAGCACCGTAATTCAGGGAAGTTCTATCTTTTTTTTATTTGCCGTAAATAAAAAACTAAATTTTTTTTACAAGATGGGGGACGAAGAAAAAAAGTCGAAATTTTTGTGGGTTTTTCTGGCATAAATGGTGGGGATATTGAGAAAAAAAAAAAATTCGTAAAAACTTTCAAAAATAAAAAAAAAACCCCAAAATTTTCAAGTTTTAATTTTGTATTTTTTTATTTTGGGGGCAATTTTTTGGTTCATTTTCTAATAAAACCCCAAAACTAAATTTAAAGATATTGTTAGCAGTTAGAAAAAAAAACACGTTGGACTTTGTTGACTATAAATTTAATTTTTTTTTATAGTAAAAAGAACAGTAAATAGCCCCAACATGTTTATTCAACAATTTCCCTGTTCAAAAAATCTCTTTTTTAGCACAGGGTTTTGCTTTGTTAAAAATTACCTTTTTTTTTCCACCACCACTAGTACTATCAACCAAATCAAGCTACTTTTTGAAAGGGTCTTTTTATTCACCTAAAAAAATGAAACATTAAAATAAAATACAGACACATATTTATAATAATCATAGCTTTTTTCCGCATGCAATATCCCTAGGGTTATGAAAAATTATTTTTGAGCCCCCAACCAGACTTCTAAAACCCAAAAAAAACCTAAAAAAATTAAATTTAAAAAAAAGGAGCACTAAATAAAAGGCAGGGAAACACATTAAAAAACGTTGACAAGAAATGTATTATTAAATTTTTTCATGAGGATGTATAAAAAAAACCCCCTAACCAAAAGCCCAAAGGGGTCAAAATAAAAAGGGGCCTTTTTTTAAAAACCAAAATGGCCTTTTTTTTTTTGGGAAAGGTTAAAAACCCCCAGAGTTCAAACGTATTGTCTGTCAAAAAAATACGATCAGACTAAAAGAGAAAAATACATTTGTGGAAAAACTAACCACTAAGTTCATCTACTAGACAACATAGATTGATGAAATAGTTATTATGACGAAGGAAAACCCTAGAAGGCCTGAAGTCTTTCATGGTGTGGGAGGGCTTGTTGCACGGAAAAATACACAGGCATGTCATCACAGTCAGGACACATTTTTGCTCTTTCCTTTCCACTGTCATGCTTCTTCTATACACATCTACGCGAAAGGGGGTTGAACTCATTGCAGTTGGAGGGCATCTCAAAAGAAATGGCGTCCTTCAAACGAAGCGGGGACGGGACCGTCTTTCTGCAGTGTGCCATTCGACGGACATGATGTATTGTTCCCGGATTTTTCCGCAGTTTCCGTTTTTTTTGGAAATTCCCCAAAAAACAGTCTTTTTGGGGAAGGGGAGGGCCAGTCATATATTTGGGACTTTTTTGTACAAATTAAAAAAGCTTCTTCAAAATTGGCCCCCGGGTATTGGTGAAACTTTTAACAAAATCGGGTTTTATAAATTTAACAATTTTTTATAATGAAAACAAACATTTTGTTCAAAGTACTTTGTATATTGGGAAAAACTTACAATTTTCAAGTAAATTTTAATTTTAAAAGTTTCCAAAAAACGATTCAACGATTTGACAATTGCGCAAAGAACACACACATACAGATATAATCATTTTTTTTTTTATAAAAATTTAATTTTACATGTATTGTTTTGTTTCGTGCCTATATATTAATTTGCGCTAGTGAATGTATTTCTGTTGCAAATAAAGGCTTAATAATAATACCATATTAAAAATGTTTATCTACTTTCAAAGCAAAATGTTAGGTAAATGTTATTATGGCACTGTGTGCGAGTCCGGGTTTTTTAGTTCGATCGAGTCCGAAACGGTCTTAAAATAACTCGGATCGAAACCAAATTCGAGTCCGAGTACTTCGTTTAAAATTTAAAAAATCACATTTTGCTTTTGACTATATTTTTATTTACTATATAGCCACAAAAATTAATTTTTTTTATTGATTTTCGTCTAAATGTAGGCACCAAACGTGAAAACGGAACATCTAATTCTTTAAAAAAGTAAAATTCTCTCTAATCTTTTAAAGATCAAGCATCAAGCACAAATATTAGGGCTAGGGGTATGACATTCAGTAATGATATTTTTGAAAAATTTTAAACAACATAAAAGTGGAAATTTTTATTTTTTTGACCAAAATGTACAAAACTTCCCAAAAGAAATATAAATTTTTTTATCAAAAGACTCAGGTTTTTCTATTATGGGTAATAGTCAGCATTTGGGAAGGAGCGCCCAAAAAAATTTGGGATAACGTTTTACGTTTTCACAACGTGCGCGACCCCGGGCCCCCCACCAAAATCTTTAAAAATACTCGCACCCCCTAGAAAAATTAATTTTTTCTTGGGAAATGGAAGACTATTTAAATTTTCTCTACTATAAGTATTAAACAGAGGTGTGTACTTTTTAAAAGTAAAACGTTTTCCTTCCTCACGTATATTAAAAATACCAGGACACTTTCTCCCCAAAAATTTCAAACGGGACAAAAACGTTCATTTTAAAGAGTCTAGGGGCACCGGTGTAAGTGTTCTGAAAAAGTTACTTAAACCGGGCAAACCCTCGTCCCGGGCACCTTTTACTTATCTGAGCTGCAAAGGTGTTAAGTATTTAGTATACCCTGCTTTTACTTTAGACAGTCGAACGCGAACGCACTCTAGAACCATTTTTTTTTATGGTAAAAAATTTGAAACAAGCAATTGCCCTTTATGAGCAAATGTTCGATTGAAAATGCCTCATTATTAATAAATTTTTTTTGTGCCCCGCCGCCTAGTAAATATTAAGTAATACATCCTTGGACAAAACAAAACAATTAACCCTATTGGTCCCTTGAAAATAAAAAGCAAAATAAAAGTATAATTACAAAAAAAGCATAATTCCATTTTAACCATTTCAATTAACATCGCACTAGTACATAATTTAAAGGGTTAGGGGAAAAGCCCTTTTAAAAAAAAGGGTTTAACTACCCGCCTCTAACTACCTTTTCTAAGTTTTTTTAAAAAAGAACATACTTCATACTGCAACGATTTCGGCGCCCCTTTAACTGACTTACATTATTTATAAATTTATAATGTATTACCTAAAGCGGTATAGAAAAGGTTTTTTTCTAAAAAATTTGGGATTTTATTAAAAATGAAACCAAAAAATTGCACCCAAAAAAACAAATACAAAATTTTCCAAAACTTGAAAATTTTTTTTTTTTTTTTATTCTTAAAGTTTTTCACGAATTTTTTTTTTCTCTCAAAATCCCCACCATTGAGCCAGAAAACCCACAAAATTTCGATTTGGTCTTGTCTGCCATCTTGTAAAAAAAATTTAGTATTATTTACGGCAAATAAAAGATAGAACATTTCCATAAATTTCGGGCTTCACTAATTTGGCCATTATGACATCAAAAACGCTATTCAAAAGGTTTTATGCAACTGGATAATGCATAGACCCTTAAACGGTGTTTTAGTATTTCGATAGCTATTATCGTGTCTCAGTGATTTTATAAATTTCACGAAACCTTTCCCTTAACTTGAAAGATCGCATTTTTTTATTAATTACCGGTAATACCATAATAAAGGAATGTGCCGTTTTTTCCAAATAAAAATTTTAATAACTTCAAAAGTAACCTTCCCCAAAGTTTCTACCCTAACCGCATTGACTTAATAAAAACCCTTTTTCCCATTTAATCACTATTTATCTATATCGTACCCCAAAAATAAACTTCCTTTTGCCTGGGTTTCGCCGCGGGAGCTGCACCGAAACTCGGGAAAATAAAAAAGATGCTAGAAATTCACTTCCAGAGTTTGACCCGCGATGTTTTAGCCAAAAAATAGGCTAAATAACATGCAAATATTTTTTTTGTTAACAACAATAAAAGCAATTAAAATTTAACTAAATGCGGGAAATAAATTTTTTTCTGTAATTTTTTTACACTTTTTATTAATTTGCGACCCTTAAAATACAATTTTTGTATTTTGTTTTCAAAATTTTAAAAGATGTTGTTAATTCACAAATTTTATGACCATTTTAAGACTCTAACCCATAAAATGCCAAAAATACGATATTTAATGTGTTTTAGTTTTTTCAAATTTTTCTAGTCTTTTGTTTTTGACCACTTCCGGTGATTATTTTGGCCTACTTTTTTCTGGGATTGGTCATAGTGTTGGAACATATTCTGAAATTTGTAGCCCTTTTGTGCGAAAAATAAAAAAAAAAAATCCAAGCTGGCTGAAATCTTTAATATAAAGTTACTACCAATAAATCTTTAAGGTCAACCGATTTAGCTGAAAATTTTTTTGAAATGGGGGAGAAAGTTTTTGTACTTATTGACCCCACAAAAATTTTAAACGATCGGGAAATTTTTTTTTTTAAACCATCGATCGGGTTTTGTTCAAAAATATCAGCAACCCGCCTAGGTGTGTTGTACATGTGTGAAAATTTCAGGTCGTCAGAGAACGGGGCGACCTTACCGAAGCAGTAACAGAAAAAAAAACGACTTTCCCCCATAAAAGTCAAGCGGGGACGCTTGCTTTTGCTCGCTCAAAAAAAATAAAAAGTATTCCCCATGAACAATAATATGAATCTCGTGTGTATAATGCTCCCACTGGCCTTGTTTTTTTTATGTGCTACGTACAACTGATTTATTTTTTAAAAAAGTTATTTTTTTTTGTTTTTTATTCCAAAAACTTTGCTTTTTATAAAATCATTTATTTTTTTTAAAAAATAATAATTAAATAATAATATAAAATATAATAAAAATAATAATTAATAATAATAAAATAATAATAATAAAA
>JAMZAV010011768.1:0-20484 GCA_024449915.1 Sweltsa coloradensis | reverse complement strand
ACTGGCTTTCACATGTCGTTTCGACTAACAACATGCCGTTCACAGAACCTACAGAAACAGTTGGACGTAAGAAAGGACATTAATTTTATGTCAACATATAAAATAACTTGCGGATAAATTCCAGACTTCCTATAAATGAAAGTATAAATGAATATATTTTGCATTATTTTAACAGCGCTAAAATGTATTTGCGACTTGGTGTCAAATTTATTGAAGCTAAACGTGAATCATTGAAAAATAAAACGTTGTGTTATTGTTTAACAGCTAAGATTTTATGGCGTACGAATGAGAGTGTAATAATGATGGTGGTGATAAAATTTTAATACCTCACTTTACAATATCATCAATACGTTAGTCGCGAAGGATTCAAACGATTTCAGGTAACTTTGACTCGTCCTCTGAGACCTTATCTACATTAATAGAATCGTAAGATGGTATTTCACTAACAACTATTTTACCATCTTGAACTATACATATTTTCAACCAGGGATCCCCTTGTTCCCTAGCTGACTGACTGCAAACACAAAGTATATTTCGATTATTATTTTAACTCGAACTTGTCTAACTTATCTACACAAAATTAATTAAAACTTCAGCCACATATGCTCCGTGACCGCTGTGTAATGTTACATCTACTAGGAAAACGCTAAAGTCCCGCCGCGTTGATGGATGAGCTTTTTAAAGGTTTTAGTTTGCGTGGGATATCTTTACTTTTGCAAGTGCTTTGTTTTGCTGCCTACGCATTGAAGGTGAATGTTGTCAAGTTTCTTTTGTTTCTTGTCAATTGGTATTATTTACCGTAAAAAACTTGTGTTAAAAGCTTTATTTCTATGGATTCTGGCTGAATTTTTCCACTTTTTCTTTCAAAAGGTACTACATAACCATAACCTTAATGTCCATGTATAATATGAACGTTGTAGCCCACCCGTTTGGTCAGAATTGGCCCAAATGGCACGAAAATATCGCACAAAAAGTCAAAAAAACGTATATTACAAGCTTTATTTCTCTCGATTCTGGCTAACTTTTTCAACTTTTTCTTTTAGAAAGCAATACATCACCATTACCTTAATGTCCATGTGAAATATGAACGTTGTAGCCCACACCGTTGGTCAGAATTGGCCAAATGGCACGAAAATATCGCACTAAAAATCAAAAAAAATCGTAAAAGTACGATATTCATGAGAAATATTTCTTCGATTGTACCCAAAAACAATACACCTCTAAGTTCAGAGAAAACTAAGGTCGTGTCAAATTTTCATCAAGATCGCACATGCCGTTTGCCTGGTAGAGAGCGAACAAAACAGACGGAAAAAAAAAAAAAAACAAAAAAACAACGGAGCTAAATTTTTTGGGGGGTCGGTGAAATTGAAGTCTTCGCTTCGCTCATCCAATTATATATTACTAGGAAAACGCTAAAGTCCCGCCGCGTTGCTGGCTGAGCTTTTTACAGTTTTTAGTTTGCGTGGGCTATCTTTACTTTTGCAAGTGCTTTGTTTGCTACCTACGCATTGTCAGTGATTGTTGTCAAATTTATTTTGTTACCTGTCAATTATTGATATTATTTACCGTAAAAACTTATATTAAAAGCTTTATTTCTATGTATTCTGGCTATCTTTTTCAACTTTTTCTTTAAAAGGTACTACATGACCATAACCTTAATGTCCATGTATAATATGAACGTTGAAGGCCCACCCGTTTGGTCAGAATTGGCCCAAATGGCACGATTATATCGCACTAAAAGTCAAAAAACTTATATTAAAAGCTTTATTTCTATAGATTCTGACTAACTTTTCCAACTTTTTCTTTCAGAAAGCAATACATAACCATTACCTTAATGTCCATGTGAAATATGAACGTTGTAGCCTCACCCGTTTGGTCAGAATTGACCCAAATGGCACGAAAATATCGCACAAAAAGTCAAAAAACTTATATTACAAGCTTTCTTTCTATAGATTCTGGCTAACTTCTTCAACTTTTTCTTTCCGAAAGCAATACCTAACCATAACCTTAATGTCCATGTGAAATATGAACGTTGTAGTCTCTACCCGTTTGGTCAGAATCGGCCCAAATGTCTCGAAAATATCGCACTAAAAATCGAAAAAAATCGTAAAAGTGCGATATTCATGAGAAATATTTCTTCGATTGTACCCAAAAAATCGTGGCAGGATCTAAGTTCAGAGATTTCGAAGGTCCCCTTCAATTTTCATCAAGAACGCATATGCCGTTTGCCCGGAATCGTGCGAACAAACAGACAAAAAAACAAACAAAAAAAAAAAAAAACAAACAAACAAACAAACAAACAAAAAAACAACCGAGCTAAATTTTTTGGGGGGTCAGTGAAATGAAGTCTTCGCTTCGCTCATCCAATGATATTAAATTGAATTTTATTTGTATTATTTAGTAATTAAATAATATTTTTAAAAATGTGTGTTAAAATAATTATATTGTTTTATTATTTGGTTAAAAATTCGTAATTAGAATCACGAAATTAAATATAATATTTTAAATTTTGTAACAGGTAAATGTATGGAGCCACGGTAACGTTTCTTTATAGTTTGTGCAAGTATAAGTGACACAATTTCTTTATAAATATAATATTGTTGCATTCTAAAGAATTCATCTGTAATAAATTGTTCATGATGAAAAAATGTGTCCTTGTTTGACGTTTATACCCGAAGTGAGTCTTTTATTAGATATATGACGTATAGATCAATGATGAGTGAAATGCACACGTTTAGCAAGTGAGGGTCACGATACAGCATCATCAATCACAATCATACCTTTGATTGCAAACCGTGAACCTTCCGTAAGTTGTGCTGTAATGAGTTTACACGACCTGTTCTAAAAAACTCTTCCAAAATTTTAAGTGATTAAATAAAATAAATAAATACATTCGTATTTAGAGTCTACCCACTTAGTCAAATAACTGAACGCGTCCAAGGCCCCGACGCAATCGACGAGTGAGCGATAACCAACCAAAGATCGATATTTTTTAATAGGGAATATAGCAATCAGTGGTATGGACAGTGCGAACACCGGCGGACCAACGCCAGAATCAACAAGGCCGATTACAGTGCGAACACCGCGGACCGTCAAACAAATTTGAATTTGTATTGCCTCGTGCTAGGACGGCCCCCAAAAGTCACCGTTTAAAAAATTCCCTCAGAAAAAAAATGATGGATTTAAAAGCCCAAAACCCGAAGTTAAAAACTTCTGCCTATGTAACAATCGAACTCTTGACCTTCTGCTTTGGGAAGGGCGGGCGTCCCCCAAAACCACAAGCCCAAGGGAGCTCGCCAAAAAGGGTTTTTTTATTATTTTTTTTAAATTTTAAAAATTTTTTTGAACAAATTGATCGAAAAAGTCAAAAAGGGAAAAAATTACAAATTAAATTTGAAAAAATAATGCTCCCTCTCTAAAAAAAAAAAAACAGCCAGGGACTGAGTTCGGAAAACCCCCCCCCCTCCCCCCCCCCCCCCCCTCTTCTGACGTCATGAAACCCCCCCCAGTTTTTCCCATAGAAAGGGAAAACGCAAACAAACCGAAATGCAATATCTAAATTTAAAATCGTTAGTACGTATCAAGCTGTTCGTTAAAACTCTATTTTAACCGGCTTTTAAAAAATAAAAAAGTAATTTTAAGATAAATTTATTGAAAAAAACCCCGAGACGACTATCAACGGCACAAAGTCTACAAATGAGATACTTGGATGATCCCCCTTTTCCCCATGCTTTATAGAGGAAAATTTAAAAAAAACCGGGGTGTGCGCGGGGGGGCGTGTGTGTATGCGATTTGTGCGAGCCCAACCAAAAATTCAAAACTTTTTTTTTAACCCTATTGGGGGTCCTTTGGTTTACGTCGGTTATACAGCAGCCCCCGTGGTTTTTGTTAACAGTGTTTTTTACATGTCTAAATCAAAATGTTTTTTTTTTTTTTGTTGTTTGTTTCCTACCTGATCTGTTTAAAATCATCTTTAATTTTAAAACTGAAAATGTGTTTTAAAATAATATGAGGGAAAATCTGGTCCAAAATTTTTGTTCACATCGTAAAATTTAATCTTTATATTTTTTAAAGGGGAAAATTTTAAATAAAAAAATTTAAAAATTAAAAGAACGAAAAAAAATATTTTTTCGTAAAAAAAAAAAAAAAAATTAATTTTTTAAAACTTTAAATTTATGGGGTCAAAAGTTATTCTTTTTCCCAAATTTCAGGCAAAAATCTCGAAACCCAATTTCGACTCCTCTTTTTTTTTCACCTGAGCGGTTGTCAGACGTATATCTCGCGGCTTCTCGGGATGCATTTTTTCGCCCTTAACCATTAGGAAATAACCCAAATTTGTCTCTGCCCCCAGTCCCGTCTGAATTTTTTAATCAGGGGAAAAGCCCTTGAAAAAACAGCTGTCTGGCTTCTTTTTTCGAAACCCCTCTCCTAGGGTTTTTTGATCCCTCCCCCCCTCAACCCTTTTAGTAAAGTGTCAGTGCAAAAAAGCAGATGCGATGCGGGGGTGTCAACAAGGGGCAGGTTTAGACAGAAGGCCAGATGGTAATAAGGGGCCCAAATGCATTTTTTTCTCATCTTGCCTTTGCAATTCTACTCAAAAATGTCGTTTACGAGTTTCCCCGGAAACCCCCTTTTTAATTGTGTTATTATAAACTAGTTTTTTTTGGTTTTGGCCCGGGTTTTTTGGGGGTTAAAACTGTCAACTTTTTTTTTCTTGAAAAAAGGTTTTTCTTTTCCACCTTTTTTGTTTTTTAAATTTTCAATCTCATTTTAACTACCGTAGCTTCCGTACGAGTTCAAATGCTGTGTGAATTTGATAAAAAGGGACAAAAATTTTCTTTCCATAAAAAACCAAATTTTTTGGAGGGGACATGATAACAAATGTAGAACCCGTTTTTGTATGAAAAGTATTTGGGAAACCCCAAAATGTATGTGACAACTTTTGGCTTCTAATAAAGTTATTAAAAATATTTAAAATAAAAAATATCAACCTTTGCAGTATACCCATTTTTTTGCAACCCCCGGTGTACACCTCAAACAAGGAAGAAACATGAAAAACCGACCCCACGTACGGTAAATTTTTTTTTTCCCTTTTTTTAAACACCACGAAATTTCATTTAAAAATTGTTTTTTCTTCGTTCAATTTAATTTTGGGAAAAATCGTTTCCTGGGTGGGGGGCTTTTGCATTTTGTTGTGGGGGGCCCCCAAAAATAATAACACTGTTTTTAAAAAATATTCAAATTTTTGTTAAATCTTTGGGTTTTAGGGCCATAACCATTTACCCAAAAAAAAGGATGTTTAAAAAGCTGGTAAAATATGGGATAAGCTTACCTACAACTTTTTAACCCGGGGACAGTCGTATGGGCTCGTAGCTAAGAATGATCTTTAAGAAAAATATGGGATTACCATCTCCCAAGCCCTTTTCTGTTTTGTGGGTTATTCCCGTTTTTAAAAGGTAGCCAGGGAATTTTACATTAGGGTCCAAAAAAAACTTTTTTGTTTTAATCTTTTTTTTTAAAGCTAATGCGCTTTTTGGGGAAAAACGTAGCGACACGAAGGAGAATTTACCTTTTAAACCGCTCAGGGACGCCCGGGGGGTGGCTTCTTTAAAATTTGGAGCTAGGAAGACGAATAGTTAAGGATCACGGGTTTATTGGTATTCGATTTAAAAAAACCACCGTCTTTAATATCAAATTTAGTTGGGTTAAAACAAAAAGTCAAAACATTTTGATAAATTTCACTTTTTCTTAAAAAAAGGGTTATTACTAATGCCCAAACATGAAAAAGCACGGTTTTTGGGAACTTTTCCCTTTTATTCATTTTAAAAAATGAGGGAAATCGAACGGGACGAGCAAATAATAAATTTTCAAACAAAATTTTGTGACTTTATACATTATTTTACCCCACACAATCCCAAAAACATTTAAAAATTCTAATCCATAATTATTATATTTTACAAAAAAAAGGGTCGAGAATATTAAAAAAGGCTTTACATAAAGGGTTTTGTTTTAAATTTTTAATGTTTGTTTTTTTTTTTTCCCCCTAGAAAATCCTTTCTAATACCTAGTTAAATACGTACCAAAAATAAAAGAAGTTCAATCGGTAAATATTTTTTTTTGTTTTTCTAAATTTTCATTCCCCGGGGAAAACACTCCCGAAGGTGAAAATTGAGTATATGTAAATCAATCCAAAAATTTAAAAAAAATCCATGTCAGCGATACCCCGTGAGATGGATTTTTTAAATTTCCCTGGAGGGTTTTCCAAAAATGGTCTTAAGTTGTTTTTATTCAAAAGTTTTATTAATTTTTATCACGTTTTTATCATTTTTTATCACCACACACACACATCACACATTCATCACATATATTCAATTGCATTATTTATTAAGCTAAATTCAAGGCTTCTCCAAAATGAAAAAATTTTAAAGAAAAAAATAATAAAAAAATGGTGTCCATTTAGAATCATTTTAGAAGGAGTTGGGTACCCCAAAAATTTTTGGGTCTCTAAAAAAAGGGACGCGGATTACAGAATCCCCGTTTGTTGTATCAAGATGTTTTTAACATAAGGGAAATTTTGGTTTTGAAAAATTTAGACAAAAACCCATGGGTAACAAGGATCAAAACAAAGGAAAAAAATGAAATTTATTTTTGACCTAGTATGACAGAAACTGAAAAAACACAGGTTCTAGTTTTTTTTTACCATATATTTAATTTTTTAAACCCCCCTACTGGATATTTTTAACTTTCACATCGGGGGACATTAAAAAACGAATGCGTTTATCGAAAAAAATTTTTCAAAATTCGGAACAAAAAAAGTTTCCCTCAGGGGAAGTTTATAACGTGGGAATTACAAACCAAAAACGAAAATCAATCAATGAGTTGCCTGCATGGGTGGTCAGCCAACGCCCGTGCAAGGCTTCTGTGGAATCTTGACTGCAAGCATGATTTATGGTGTTTAGTAAAAGTAATCTTGTCTCACTTTGGCTATCGATTCCCAAAATTACTGGTTGTTTTGTTTTCTGTTTTACTGTAGCTTTTAGTAGGGCCGGGGTAAAACGATTAGAAACTCATGAAAAATTTAAAATTAATAATACTTTTTTAAAACTGTGATGCAACACAGAATTTTAAAAAATAAACTTTTTAATGATCGTGTTTAAAACTTTACCTTAAGGGGGAAAAAATATGACGTTTTTTTATGATTGGTTTTCGACAGAAAATATTTTTTATCCCTCTTTGAGCACAATTTATAAATTTTAAATTACTATTTGTTGGATGAAATTAACAATTTTTGGGAGTGCATATTGGATGAATAATAACACTGCCACGTTTTAATTTATAAATATTAAAAATTTTTTGTATTCATTAACACCCCGCCCCAATTTTGTTGTTTTCTATTATTCTAAACCACGAATATTTCCTAAAGTGCTTTTTATTTTTATTTTTTTCAATTTGTTCTATTCGGTTCAATTCAAAACTTGTTTTCTCTTTTTTGGGTTTTAAAAGAAAGGCGGCTTCTCTTAGAAGACCCTCATTCCTCACTGTCCCTGCCTGCTTTTGAAGAAGTTTCCCCGGGGTTGTTGGGAAAAATACTGCAACCAATACCTTATCGGGGCTCCCTACCCGGCAATTTAAAAACCCCGAAACTTGAGAGGGAATTCATCCATAAAACGGTGGTTGGCGGTTTTAAAATACTTTTATTGCCCCCCCGGGGGAGAAGAAGAAATGAAAGGGGGAAACTGTGTAAAACTCCCGCGAGGGAAAATTTGAGATATGTAACAATTTTACATTTTTATTTATTGATCTTGTAGCATCGAAATTTTATCCCTTTATAGGGGAAAAAAGGTAAGACCCCAAAAAATTGTTTTTTTTTCCTTAACCCAAAAATTGAAATTCGTGATTTTTTAAAAAAAAAATTGAGATGTTTTTAGATATTTTTAAGTTGATCTTTTAGGAATAAAATGCTGATTAAGGGGTTCCAAATTTTCATCACAGGGTTTTTAAAAAACCCAAAATTTTTATTCCTTTTTAAAAATTTTTTTTTTTTTTTGCAATTTTTCCCTTTTTTCCCCCTTTTTTTTTTTTTTCAAATTGAATCTACTACAAGCCCAAAAAAACATCCCGGACATTTCCGGGAAAATTTTGAATTTTTTGTTTTTAATTCAAATTTTATTTTTTTTCCTTACAAACATCCTTCTTTCCTTTAAAATTTTAAAAAAAAAATTCTACCCAAATTCCCGGGGAACCCCAAAAAGAAGCAGTTTTTTCCCGGGAAAAAAGTTTTTAAAATAGGAAAACGCTTTTAAACCCCGCGCCCTTGGTTTGGGTGAGCGTAAAATTTGGGGCATTTAGCTGCCATGTGGGTTTTGGGAAATTTTTTGTTGTTTTGTGGAAAAATCATTTTAAATTGAAATTTTTTTTTTTTTAAATTAAAAAAATAAAGAATTAAATTTTTTTTTCTATTTTTTTTTTAAAAAATCGTAATTGTTAAAAAAAAAAAGTAAAAATTTAAATTTTTATAAGAAAAAATTTTTCGATTGCGCTCAAATTTTAAAAAAAATAATTAATTTTAAAATTAAGGTTCGCGAAAAAAAACATTTCAATCGGATAAAACATGTAGGTGTTATAGTTTAAAGAATTGTTTAAAAAAAAAAAAAAAAACTCGTAAAAAATTTTGATTTTATGTAAATATTTTTTTAATTTTTTCCCCAAAATTTTACCCAAAAATATCTTTTAATTTATAAAAAAAAAAATTCTGTGCAAAAATCATTACAACGGGGGAAAAAACCCTGTATGTGATAAAATCGAAGAAATTTTTTTAAAAAACGAAAAAAAACGTAAAAATTTCGAATTTTTATGGGGAAAAAATTTTTTGATTGCGCTCAAAAAAGTTTTGGCCAGTTTTAGGGGTTTAAAAGATTTCCCCCCCCAAACCCCCATAAAATTTTATCGCAATCGGGAGTTTTTGGGTTTTGCCGGAATCGTTTGGACAAAAGACAAAAAAAACAGAAAAAAAAAAAAAATTTCCCGGGTTTTTTTCTCCAGTGTAGTAGAAGGGAAACTTCGCTTCGCTGCTACGCTCATTTCCCCAAAAAAATGGTAGATTTAAATGTGAATAGATTAAACCCTTTTAAAAGGGGTTTAAAAATAAACATTGCGATAGGTTTTAAAAATTAAAATTAAAAAAAATCACAAAAATAAGTGATGTATGGGCCTAAAATCAGCCGGGGATTAGTTAAAATTTTCAAATTTTTGTTTGTGGTTACTTTTTTTAAATTGCCCAAAATTATCAAATTATTTTTTTCTAAATCAATAAACAAATTTTATAAAAGCTATTTTTTCCTTATTTATCAAAAATTTTCTTACACAACAGGGTATACATGTGTATGTGAGGAAATGTGCTCCCATTTTTGCTAAGAAAAATTTCTGACTGGCCATATACATAAATTTTAAATAGGGAAAAAGCTCAGTTGGGACGCGTTGATAAGCGAGCACGTGCTATAGTAGACCCACATTTTCACATTTTTTTAAATTTAAAAATTTTCGACGTTCGCCTTTCCAGTTACTATTATTATTGCCAAAGGGAAATTTTTTTAAAAAACCCTGTTTTTAAAACTTTTTTTTTTAAAATCCACCGCCCTCTAGAGGAAACCTTTACTCCTTGGGAAAAAATATTTAAACTCTTTGTTGACAAAAAATAGGGTGCTTCCTCGAAAAATATTTTGATAACTTCTAGGGGGGAGTGCATTAGAAACTTCGCGGTCTTTTCCCCCTTTCCATGGAACGTTTCTTTTTTTAAAGGGAATTTCCATCACAATACCCTTTCGGATCAAAATAAAATTTAGATATTCTTGGGCCCCCACGGGGGCATTCTAAAGGGTTGGCCATTTTAGAAATTTTTTCGCCGTGAAAATTTTGAAAAAAAAAACTTTCGATTAACTTTAAAAGTAAAAATTTTTAAATTTATGAAAGATTTTGCCCAAAACTAAAGGCATTCAATCGAGAACAAAGCTTGCGGATGGGGAAAAATTTTAACCGAAACCGAGCCTCCGTTCGAACGTTTTCGCGAGACATACAAACAAAAAAAAAAAAAAAAAAAAAACAAACAAAAAAAAACAAACAAAAAAAACAAAAAACCAGTGACAATTTTTTTCCGGGAGAGCAAATAAGGAAACGCCCGCCCTTTGCTCGCCTTTAAAGATGTTATTTTTTGTCATTTATCATCCCTCATTCATTCAGCACCAGAAACTTTTTTTAAACAATATTTTTTGCAAGGAGCTAAAAGGGGTGACAACCCTACAAGAATCGCTTTAGTAAATTGATAAAATGTGTTTTCCCCCTTTTTTATATTCCATATTTACTTTTTTCTTGGAAAAACTTTTTAATTATTTTACACGATTTTAAACTTTTTTTAAAAAAAAAAAAAAAGAGCTTACGTGCAACGTTTTTATTAAAGGGGGCCCCGGAATGAGCTTCCCCCAACCTCGTTTTGCGTCCCCGAGCCCTTTAGGGACTCTAGCCGTTTCAAATACCTTTATCCCCCTTTTTGCCATTCTCGTCGACTAACTATAAAATGTCATGTTTTGGGGTTGGGCCCTTTTGGTTTTAATGTTTAAACGAGTTGTAACTCTGGAATCACTGGGCCAGGGAAAAGAGAGCCCATACTTGCCTTTCCCCGCATAGCCTTCCGCCCTATGGGTAGGTAAAAAAATTTATTAAAATAAAAATCCCGGAATGGATGAATTATTTTATTAAATATATATTTTATAATAATACAAAAAAAAAATTCTTATTTCCAGCAATGTGATTTTGAGTTTGGTTCAGGGAATTTAATAACTAGGAAAAAAGCCTCAGTTTGGGCGCGTTGATAAACGAGCACGTGCTATAGCTAGGGCCCAATTGGGACATTTTTTTTAATTTAAAAAATTTTTGACGTTTTGCTGTCCCAGGGCCATGTTTCCAATATTATTTATTAAATTTCCTAGGTATTTGGGGGAAAAACCCGGGGTTTTAAAAACCTTTTTCTTTGGGGTAAAAACCAAACCCCCATCTAGAGGACCTTTACTCCCTTTGGAAAACTAATTTTTAAATTTTCTTTGGTGACAAATAATACGCTGCTTCCTCGGGGAAAATATTTGAAATTACTTCTAGGTGGCAGTGCATTAGAAACTTCGCGCGTCTTTTCGTTGCCATGGCAACGTACTTTTGTTATAAGTAATTTCCATTTACATACTTATCGGACAAAAAAAAAATTAACATATTCGTGACCGGACGGACTTTTCTAAATGATTTGGCCACCTCAGATTTGTCCCCGTTTAGTTTGAGAAAAAAAACCTTTCGATTAACTTTAATGTAACTTTTAACTTTTTAAAACGATTTTGCCACAAAACTAATGGCATTCACATCGAGAACAAAGCTTGCGGATGGTGAAAATTTCAAATCGACCCGAGCCTCCGTTCGAACGTTATGGCGAGACATACAAACAAAACAAACAAAACAAACAAACAAAGCTAGTGACTTTTTTTTCCCGGCAGAGTAAATGGAAACGCTCGCTTCGCTCGCTTAAAAATTTGTAACAAAAGGACTCCCGGTAAATGGGGGAATGGGAAAAACTATGGGGTGAATAGGAACAAAACTTCCTCTAAATAATCCCTACATTCGTAATTGCCGCTCTTTTTAAAACGGCTCACACAGGTTTTTTGTAGTGGTACACTACATTTGCAGTTCCCTCTAAAAATAGACTAAACTTGACAACCGCAGCCTTATAATAGAAAATCAGCCTCAATGTATGAAAAGCATTGGCACATTTTAAAAGAGCTGATAAACTTTGTCATTTCTCTTTATCTGGGAAGAGTTACATATCTTATAAACGTAGGACTCCATTATCAAGATATATTTTTTTTAAAAGTAATTTGTGTCCTATTGACCCCTGGCTAGGGTTTTAAAAGGAACAGCTAGCATATCTATATGTATTTTCAGGAATATTTATATCCCTTGTTCCTATTAGTCCGTGGAACAAGCTGCTAAAACTATAGGAACTTTCAAATCCGGGGAAAACCCGCACCAAATTTAGGAGCAGGTAAAAGACATATTTTAGAATGTTATTTTCACGGGGGACACGCATGGTAGCAAATAAGTCACCTGTCATGGCGGTCCACAAGATGGCCGCCAAAATAATTCTTAAATTGCTGTAACTAAAGAAGTAATCATCAGATTTTGGATAAAATTGGTTTTTTTTTATTCGGTTTTTAATGCTCTAAAAAAAATGTCCTTAGAAATTTTACCGTAAATACAATAGTTTTAATTATATTTATATATTATTACAATGTATTGCAATTATAGCACTTTTTGATATCCCAATAAAATTTATTTATTACGTAAAATTTGCTAGATTGTTATAAAATTTCAGCCCTATACAAAAATAACGCCAAAAACCCCAAAATTTTAAGTCCCGAAAAAAAATTCTTGTAACTTTTGATTAAAAAATTTAATGAAATTAAGTTTAAATTTAAAGTCCAATTAAAAGGTTCTTATTCACGTACCAAAGTACGTAGTGTATCCCAAGAACAATATGACCACAATGAACAAAAAAATATTATTTCCCAAAAATAAATTCCAATCACTTTCCTATTAATTCAATTAATTCATTAATTAAAAATAATGACAAAAATCTAAATTTAATTTTTTTAAATTAACGAAATGTGGTCACCTGGTATCATTTTAAAGCTAGTTTAAGACAAAATTAATGTAATGAAAAATTAATTAATTTCATTAATTAATCACCAAATTAATTAAAATTTTTTTTAAATTTAAATCTCACTTTTGACATATGTCTTTTTTAGTTTACCTGAAACTCGATCGATTCATAAAATTTTACCACTTACTAACAAATGCAATGAATCAAAAGCCATGTCACGAATAAAAAAAAAATCCTAAACTTACCGATTAATTAAGTAATTAATTGCAAATTCTTTATCTCAATAATTTGTTGTTAAAACACTAGCACATAAAAAAATCCAACAGAGATTAATTATAAACAATGCGAGTATAATTTTAGAAATAAAATGTCCAAAATGAAGTTCATTTACTTTCCTTTTAATTGACTTAGGGGCATTAATTAAATTAATTTTTTTAACCCACCATTTGTTGTGAAAAAATTAACCAGCCAAACTAGGAACCATTTGCAAGTATTTTTAGGGGAAAAATAAATTTGTGGGGGATTCAATTCGAAAAAGTAGCATGAACTTAATTTGGGACTATTTTTTTTCAAAATTATACTTGCATTGTTATATTTGATACTCCTGTTGGCATTTGTATGTGCTACGTGGTTGTAAACAACAATTATTTAGATTAAAGAATTTCTTCAATTAAATACTTAATTAATCGGTAAGTTATAGGAATTTTGATTCGTGACATGGCATTTTGGATTCATTGGCATTATGTTAGTAAAGTGGTAAAATTTATGACGATCGTCGAGTTTCAGGTAAAATAACAAGACATATGTCAAAAAGTGAGATAATTTTACTAAAATGTAATAAATTCGGTGATTAATTAATTTAATCAATTAATTTTTTCATTACATTCATTCGTCTTAAAACTAGCTTTAAAATGGTACCAAGGTCGACCACATTGTGTTAATTTCAAAAAAATTATTGAGATTATTGTCATTATTTTTAATTAATTGAATTAATTGAATTAATAGGAAAGTGATTGGAATTAATTTTTGGAAAAAAAATATTTTTTTGGTTCATTGTGGGGCATATTGTTCTTGTGTGATACACTACGTGACTTTGGTACGTGGGAAAAAGAAACTTTTAATTGGACTTTAATTAATGCTTAATTTCATTAATTTTTTTAATCAAAAAATTACAAGAATTTTGTTTCGGGACTTAAAATTTTGGATTTATTGGCGTTATTTAGTATAGTCTGAAAATTTTATGACAATCTAGCAAAATTCTACGTATAAATAATTTATATGTATACCAAAAAGTGCTATAATTTCAATACATTGTAATAATATATAAATATAATTTAAACTATTGTATTTACGGTAAAATTTCTAAGGACTTTTTTGTAGAGCATTAAAAACCCGAATAAAACAAAACCAATTTTATCCAAAAACTGATGATTACTTTTCGAGTTCCAGCAATTTAAGAATTATTTTGGCGGCCATCTTGTGGACGCCATGACAGGTGACTTATTTGCTACCATTGCGTGTCCCCCGTGAAAATAACATTCTAAAATAAAGTCTTTTACCTGCTCCTAAATTTTGGTGGGTGGTTTCCGGATTGAAATGTTTTTACGCTTGTTCCCCGGACTATATTGACCCCACATGGAGGTGAATAGGAACGCACAATATAAAAATAAAAATAAAAATAAAATATTCATATACTCTGTTAATGGTTTTGGTTATATTATTTAAAGGAACCACATAGCTATAATTTAAAAAAATATCTCATTTGGTTTACTATGATTCATGTTGAAATAACAAGAAGTTAACTTACAAAACTGTTCCTATTCACCCCACCCTTTCGGTATTTTCCGTGGTCTTGAAACTGTTTTATCACCATTTAATACCATGGGCAAGTGATGGCATACACATGGCGGTAGGCGCACACACTCTGGAGTGTTTGTATAGTTTGAGATGTGTCTGTATACACCTCACCTCCCCGACTGACGTCCTCCTCCCACGAGAGGGTAATGACGGCCTGTCCAGCCCGGGGGACGCCCACCACGACGAGGCGTCTCTTCCACCGCCTGCCAAGACCCGAGTGTCCACGCCGACGGCCAGGGGTGGGGGCGGCCTGTCTCGTTATCCAACCACATCGGACAGGAGGTGCGGGAATACTTAGATCGGTTTCGGGTTTTATCGAGAAGGAAATGTCGGGGTTCTTGCTATCAAGTATTAGCCCTACTCTTGCCTGGCTGGAGTAGGGAGGGATCGAAAGAATAGCGAGAATAATAGGTGCAGCAATTTAGTATGAATATAATAGTTGAGAAATATTTACATAGTGTTTTTGAAATTATTATATAATAATAATCTTTTGTGGAAAGCATGCCCCTCTTCAGGTGTCTTAACTATAGGTATATTGGAGTTAAGACAATTGTGAAGGAATGATGGAGAACTGTTTAAGAGGACTCAATCTCTTGCATTCGCTCGAAAAAAAACTTCAGTCAGAATAGCTGGGCTCGACGGGATTGGAACCCGGGTTCTCCCGAATCAGGGTCAAGCGCTAACCTCTCGAGCCAAACACTGTCAGTGAATTCTTTATAGAAATAAAAATGTAATGTAAATGATATAAGACAAATTGAAATGCGATTTCATTTTTCAATGCAAAGAGTAAAATGTAAAACTCTTCTTCAAGCTATAAAAAGTAGGAAAGTTGTAATACTTTTCAATCGAAAAAAATCATAATAATCCTTTTTCGCCATTTAATTTTTCTTGTTTTTCAATGGATAATTTAGAATCTTCTTCAAAATTTCAGACCGAACCAATTTCAACTGGCGCACGGCTGGCGTTAGATAATCCTGCAAAGTTGTTTGAGGTGCCTTATTTTCCACAAAAATGTTATTTGATGATCTTAATTGAGTATAGAACCGAACGCTAGGTAGTTGATTTCAGTTTCTTAAATGAATATCATAATATTTAATAGAATTGACAACTATGCAAACTAAGTTAAAAAGTATAAACTAAATGTTAGATTCTAATACAAAAGGGTGAATTTTCAACTTTCTATGTAGTCCCTTGCAAATTATATATTTTCTTATTTCGAACACTTTTAGTAACTTATTTTAGTTTTTGTTATCAAGGTCAAATGTCTTTTACATTTTATTGAAAAGAAAAAAAACTTCCGAATATATGTATTGTTATTTACACAACAAAATATTCTCTGTGGTTAATTATTTAGTAGTTTTATAGCAATAACAATGATCAAAATGTTTAAATGGGCATGGCGAATTTTTCACTAAAGTAATAAACAAACAAAATAAAGATAACATTAATGTAAACACTTTATCAAAACAGATGACAAATTACAATGATATATTTTATAATGATTCTGTGATTCTGTGTACAGTATGACAAAAAAATCGGAAAACTAGAAGTCTGTAATGTATTCCAAATGGATGCTTTGCTTAGCATTGGATCGTTCAGCCCTGCCCCCCACTCTCTCCTCTCATCGTGCGCAGCTAACAGACTTCTGAGCACCCGTCCAACCAATGTTTGGAAACCACCAAGAAGAGCAACATATGGTTAGCGAATGTCCAACAGATTATTGTTGTATCAACTTGGCCTTGCCAAGCCAGACAAACCATCTTGAAGATTTCAATCAAAAGCAGTTGATTGCGTTTTGGGGTTGCATTGTTGCCATTGCTCAATCATTACCATGCCAATGTATATAAACGAAATCAGGTAGATGGAATATATGCCTTAATTTCAATCCTTACCAGGACAGTAAGTATTCTTTAAGGCATATAAAGAATCAGTAGGCCTAGATCTGTTACAGATTGCTTTGAAAGATACATTGTCAGTTTTCTTCTCACACTAAGAGTATCTTCCACCTTAATTTTCTGCGTTTTTTCTGCGAGTTTTTGACCTACAACTCATTTCTATTGACGTTTTCAAACACAATATTATTTATGTACAACACACACCACACTAAAATCGCAGATAATTTGTATTGTGGATATTTGATACAAGGTACAAAGCCACCTTGTATTAGTTATGTGTTTCGAAATGAGGAAATTTAAATTGACTATCCCAGTATTCAAAGGTCTTACGCCTGAGGGATGTCTATTGTCTAGCCTCTAGAGAATAGTTTTGTCGGGATTACATTCCAGGCGAGATGACTGAGTAAATGTTGACTTAGTGTTTACAATCGTAATGTGAGATTGGATTTCTCCGATCTACATATCACATCGATTGTCGAGTACTTAGTCAACACACCCAGATTTGTGATGTGTTGACTGTTGAGATGTCTATCCGGCCGGATGATCAATATTACCAAAAGAAATAACTAAAATTATATGTAAAATACACATGCGATCAGTTTTTAAGTTCTTAATTTTTTAAAATTAATAATTGGTTAAATAAGATGTAATACTACGTTGTTTGTTTTACAAGGTGTTAATCTAACCACTTCTTTTATGAAAGATATAGAAAAACCGCTGCAAAGCTAACGTTTTTGCACGTATTTTAATAATATGTTGTTACTGAGTTATCGCTGTATGATTGTATGATATAGACATGATGTGTCAATCAATTCCATAACAAGATTAAAACAAGTATAGTTAGTTTATCATGAATCATGATAAAGTTATTGTATATAACTTTGTATTACGAACGGCTCGAAATTTCATTTTCTACAGTATATTTCGAAAGCTTGTCAGCCTGCAACCAATCAATATTTTAAATCATAAAGTAATAATCAAATCGAGTCTAAATTCCTAGAACTTAAACTAGATTAATAAAAGTATTACAAATGTGCCACACAAGTAAAGTTGTAGAAGGCAGAAACCATCCAAGAATACAGATATAGCTCAAACGACTGATCACATTCTATCAATTGTTTGCTTAGTAATGACCATCCAACCGACCAATTTAAAACGGAGCAAAGTAATTAAGAAATTAATTTGATCACGTTTCAACTGTTTGATGACGGTTTCTTTGTAAATGTTCCACTGACGAGAGATGTACGTGACAAAATGGCCGACGTGCACAGCTTGAAGTGGACTCTGAAAGCTCTGTCTCGATCAGCATGGATAAGCAGGATGGTCCAGTGAGCAGGATGTCTGTTTGTAGCAGACAATGACGATGAAATGGATTAAAACCAGGGTTAGCAAACATTGTGTAAGAAAATAATTGTTCCAACAAAAAACGACCATTTTCATTTCTAAGAGAAAATAAATTGAATAATTGAGATGCCATCGCTACAAATGAATTATCAAATATAAGACATTGAAAATTACTTAAATTCGTATTTAGAATCTACCCACTCAGTCACATAACTGATTTTCAGTGGGGGACAGTAAACCAAAGCGACCAAGCCAACCCATTACATACTGATACATGCTGGTAATATATAATAATAATAATAATAATAATAATAATAATAATAATAATAATAATAATATAATAATAATAATAAAAATAATAATAATAATAATAATAATAATAATAATAATAATAATAATAATAATAATAATAAAATAATAATAATAATAATAATATATAAAATAATAATAATAAAAATAAAAGCTGTCTGTAGATTTTAATTTATCTATGAAAGTAAGGATATAAGCTTGCTTATTATTGAGTGAGAACACTTATAAACGGTTAATCGATATTGGTTCATTAGAGTCTCTAATGAACATAAATTAAACATATTTTTTCTCTCATATGTTGCTTCTTAAAATCTCACCCTAACCATAACTGATATTGTTGTTGGAGAAAACAGTGTTGGGGTCTTTCTTATAACTTGTATGGTAGTGCCTAGGTATAAACCTTGTTTGTGGCAAACGAAATCATTGTTACCCTTCGAACATTTGAATTGATGAAGAAGTGACAGATGTGACTCTAGCGCAATACACGAGAATCTTAGTACGGTAGATCTAAGCAGTATGCTTGCTACCGGCAATCCTGACTAAAATATATTCTAATGATTTCTTCGACGATTGATTCCCATTAAAAAACCCTAAAAAGGCATTACTTTCACAACCGTAACTACCCCAACTAAAAATTATCTATATAGTTATATTAATGCAATGAGGGGCATGCAATTGTATGTGTGGGCAAGTTTCCTCTAAAAAATGCAAAACATTGAATTCATATAGTTATTTGTGTTTTACTAGTTTGTATCGAGTATTGAGACGAGAGTTAATATTGCTATCGAAATAATTATAAATATCGTAGCAATAAATACAAGAAAGGAAACTTTTGGGGTTATGCTCTTTCTCAGAAATTAATAACATTATGTCCCAGTATGAAAATAATTACGTTTAAAAAAAATAAATACTTGTTGAATGTAAGGTCTAGACATTTATCATCTCCCAAAAAATCTACAACATGTCGTATAGAGTTTTTCGATACACTTGGGGGAATCGGGGTTCAGCTAGTTTACAATGATCTAGCTCCATCAGAGGTAGATCTATTTCATGTGTCCTTTGGGCTTCATTCAAGAGAGCAATGGTTGCAAGAATGTGTAAATTTAAATTTCTTTATTTAAAATTTAAGATTGACTTAGTATCACTGACATGTTTTTTAGATGTAAGTTGTACAATGTTTCTGCGGTTTGTGATTTGAAATAATGTTATGCATGAATGTTTGTACATGTTTTTGTTTTATAATACGTACTGGTGCGGCTTCGTTGTTAACGATATAATTATTGCAAAATAATAAAAAAATAAAAAAAATACAGGTCGTGCTTTTGTCGTTCCACATTTTATTATTAAAATTAATACTATACGATAAAATTGTGGATCAAATTGTTCGGGTACTTGTTGTACGTGACCGAAGGTTCTGGGTTCGTGTCATGTCTACGAATGTTTGTTTTCCTCAACCGGTTTTGTGTTTTCTCCTTGGAAAATTTTCTTATCGTTGATTGATTTGGTTGATAAAGGTACTCGAGACGATGAGTGGCGATAGATGAGAATGAAGTATGAATAGAAGGGAAGAAAGGGGAAGGGACCATCGGCTTTACGTCCCATCCGAAAAGGGCTGTTTTAACCTTTACAATCATATAGGTTCCTCCACTAACCCGGACTGTCGAGCAGAACCCCTCGAGGAGAACGAAGCCGTTTCAACTAGCTTCGAACCCTCCATCTTATCTAACCAGCGGTATACGTGTGTCTCAGGGCAGAGCGGTCACCCACTTTCCCTGACCACGCCCGAGGTTGCTTAACTCTGAGCGAAGTGAAGACTTCAATTTCACTGACCCCCAAAAAAATTTAGCTCGGGTGTTTTGTTTTGTTTTTTTGTTTGTTTGTTTGTTTTTCTGTCTGTTTGTTAGCTTTCTACCAGGCAAACGGCATATCCGCGATCTTGATGAAAAAAGAAGGGGACCTTCGAAATCTCTGAATTTAGAGGTGTATTGTTTTTTGGGGACAATCGAAGAAATATTTCTCATGAATTCGTACTTATACGATTTTTTCGATTTTTTGTGCGATTATTTTCGTGCCATTTGGGCCGATTCTGACCAAACGGATGGGGCTTTCAACGTTTATATATACATGGACATTAAGGTTATGGGGATGTAGTACCTTTTAAAGAAAATGTTGAAAAAAGTTACCCAGAATCCATAGAAATAAAGGTTTTAAAATGAGTTTTTTAATGTTTTAACAATAATTAAAAAGTAAATATAGAAACTTGACAACAATCACCTACAATGCGTTCATAAAGGAATCTTCGGGCCTACAGATATTTGGCATTCTAATTACCTAGCAATTAGTACTTTATAAAAATCTTATTTTTAAAAAAAATGTTTTTGCATT
>JAMZAV010011767.1:0-27862 GCA_024449915.1 Sweltsa coloradensis | reverse complement strand
ACTTTTTTAGGTTTGGGTTTAGAGATGTTCTGTGTTGTTCCTGATTTGTTGCAATTATGCCTCTACTATTGATGTTACAGCTTGCGCAAAGATATAACACCTACATGTTTTTTTTTTTATCCGATTGTAATGTTTTTTTTACAGAACCTTTATTTATGAATTAATACATTCGTGTGAAATATGAGCGTAATCAAAAAATTATTTCTTATGAAAATCGCAATTTTTTACGATTTTTTTTTTTTAAAATTTCTTCGACTTTAAACACACAGTTTTACCCGATGTAATGTTTGTTTTACAGAACCTCAATTTTTGAATAAATATATTCGCGTGAAATTTGAGCGTAATCGAAATATTATTTCTCATTAAAATCGCAATTTACGACTTTTTTCGATTTTTTCAATTTCTTCTACTTAAACACCTTCATGTTTTATTCGATTGTAATGACTTTTTCACAGAACCTTAATTTTATGAATTTATATTTTCGTGTAAAATTTGAGCGTTATCGAAAAAACTATTTCTCGTGAAAATTGCAATTTTACGCTTTTTTCGTTTTTAAAAATTAATCTCATCCAAAAAACGCGCCTGAAAAAGCGTTTGGGGAAGCTTCTAGTTAAATAATAAAAAATTTAAAACTAATCAATTTATAATTAAATTGGATAAATTTTATCCAATTTAATTACAAATTGTTGTCTAACTATACATAGTGTTGTGACTCCTCCTTTGTTAATGTTGTCCTCCTTTCAAAAATCAGTTTTATAACTGAATTTAAGAAAGACGAAAAATAAATCAAATAAATAATATGTGAAGGTAGATAGGGTGTCTACTGAATTTATTTATATTATTATTATAAATATTTATATTATTATAAATTAAGTTTGTATAAAGATAAGAAGAAAAAAACACAAAAAAAAAATGAGTTTGATAATTTTTTTAAGGGTGTTCCGACAAGTTTTTTTGAAATCCATATCATTGGGAGTATCCTGGGACTGTCTGGATCATGTTCGGAAATTTCCAGCTGGTTACCTCTCCGTTGCTGTTAACTTCTTTATTTGAAGAGCGGGAGCCCGTCGTCGCTCTGACACTAGTTTCAATCAATGCCATTTACGAGATTATTAATTGAAAGTTTACAGTTTACTCCATAGCTACGATACGATATAGACAGACGATGCACGCCACGCACATATCTTTTTAGAGTCTGTGTCAGTGGCTGTGTGTATGTGTGTAAGTACTGTTTTTTTTATTGTTGATTGTTGTTGTTTTGTATTTTCATTACAACCCGTAACTTCAATGGCGAGCCTTGTACCCTTTAGATGTAGTCCAACAGAGCATCGTAAAACCCAAACGTGTGTGGGTTTTGTGAATATATAGTTATGGTACGCAAAAGATACGTAACGCGCATTCAAACTTCGTACTAAAACGTGCGACTACCGCGTTGTAGGGGCGGTTTGTGTACTAGTACAGTGGCCCGACCCGTACTCCTCGGCTGCGCGACACCGACTAGTGGGTCACGTGACTAGCGCCCGTCCAAATACTGTAATATGTCTATTACAGTATTTGGCCCGTCACCGAATCGCGGGGAGTTCCGACCTTACCCGAAAACGACCGAGCAGAAAGCTACCGCCCCGTGAAGCACCTACGCTGTATGCTTTTCTCACCCTTTGGAGTTGGCCTCGTTGAATCGTATCCTCTTAAGGGAGTAAAATACTCCGCTTTTACTATCTGATGTTTGCGAGGTGGACTCATTTTCTTGTATGCCTTTTACGATTAGCAGAACCATGCTCTGGGCCAATTCCACCCCGGGCCCGACGAGGGCGGTTCGATGTTTGCCACATGGAATTCATCTCATAAATCGCCTTTTACGAATAGCAGAGCCATGCTCTGGGTCAAACCTACTGTGGGATAATGATTGACAGTTTAATGTGTTGTATTTTTTAAAGTAAATTCTAACAAGTATAGCCCCACTTTACTTAATATGAATCTCCAAGCCGCTTTAAGTGCTGCCGTACGGCGCATTGAGGATCAAAAAACCACGCCGTGAGAAATAAAGGCGCTACAACCGGTTAGGTCATAAAACGCCGCCTGTGATGTTGTATGTTAATAATTAATTGAGTTTATGGTGTGTTTGAAAAGAAAATGATAAAAATGATAGTATTATTCAAAGAATGTATGTTTTGTTTTTGTTTATTTGGATTAAGGACGCGTCAACCGTTAGGTCATAATGCACCACTCTAGTGTTGGGGATATGGGGAGGAGGGCCCATAATGGTCAGACTAGCCACGGGTAAGGGGAGGAAGGGGGATTCTTACGTCGAAGTCGTCATCGCCTTCGTCATCGTTCGTTGTGTCATTTTCATCGTCGCCCGGGACGTGGTTAAGGGAAAGGGGAAATGGCCCAGAAGTCGATTGCCAGAGCTCGCTTCTAGATTCGTTGAGTAATATAATCCCCTCTTTCGAGCTGATGTTTGCGAGATGGACTTTTTCTCTTTAATCGCCTTTTTTGAATAGCAGAGCCATGCTCTGGGCCAATTTATCCCGGGCCCAGACGGGTAAAGTTTTGGATGAAATCGGATGAAAGATAGGCAAACTAATTACCATTTATATGTGTTGAGCCGCTTTCTTGGAAAATCGCGTCCTGCATGGAATGTCAGCGAGTATCCTCAGCTAATATCGATCTTTATGTTCTAAAGAATAAATGTGCGAAGGGGCCCACCTTCAAATCAACATTTGCAAAAACAGTTAAGGCGACGTGAGACACCAGGGCGCTTAAAAACCGGTGAGTAGGTCATATTGCGCCGCAGGGTGGTTTTGAATGTTAATGAAATGAGTTTATGGTGTCTTTGTAAATGATATTGTTTTTCTAAGTTATAAAATAAAAAAATAAAAAAATTGTAGTGATAGTAATAAAAAAAAAAAAAATTTTTCATTTGAATGGAAATAAAGACTGAAAGTAAAATATCTTTGATGAGAATTAAATTTTGTATAAAAAATTAATTTTGAATGAGTTATTTTGAAAGTTTGTCACCGTGATCATAGTCCCGATTGAAGTTCTTAAATGACAAGACAAGATATTTGTAAATAATATTTTTTTTTGTTTATGCGTTATTTGTCTTTTAGATTCGGGGCGCACAATTTGTTAGGTCATAATGCACCACTCTAGCCTAGGAGGGGGTGCGGTGGGGGGGGGGGAGAGAGAGGGCGCCATGCTGGTCAGAATCATCACGGGTAAGGGGAGTTAAGTGGATTCTCAACACGAGAAAACTGTAATGTTTTACAAACCCAGGTTATAAATGATCATAAACAAACTTATAATGTCACCTATTGCTAGCAAAATGATAGGTTATATCAAAACAAGCTATGTATATAAGACAAACATTATGCCAAAGTTAGCCTAAACCCCCAAACTTTGTTCATTTAAATTTAGTTAGTAAGCTAAGCAGATCCCATTGTTACGTTAACTCGAATATGTTAACGGTAACTTGTCGATGTCATCTTACATGAGTTTTGTTGAATGCCAACCAAAAACATTTTTTGTGAACACGCTTATTTAATAATGTTCAGAAAATCTGATCCCTGGTTACTTTAACTCGAATTTTCTTATCCGGAACACTTACCTGTCCTCGTAACAGGATTTTGGTTGCAAAGCCCGCGTAAACCGGGGGATGACGCTTGGTAGAAAGAATTGTAGGTAAGAGGTTTCACCAGACTGCAAATGTGAAATTGAAAAACAAAAGTTATTTATGCGAATGGAAAAAAAATAATAAAATAAATTTTGTATAATATTATTAACATTTAATAAATAGTTTTTGCCCCCTTTTTTGTATTTAAATGAAATGAGATTATGGTGTGTTTTGATGAGTGTATTGTTTCCTTAGATTATAAAATAAAATAAAATGACGGTGGTGATAGTAATAACAAAAAAATATTTGAATTGAATTGAAATAGATAAATAAAGATAATGTGTTTGTTGAGAATTAAATTTTGATAAAAAAAAATGCTGTGTATAAAAAATCCACCGCCTTGTTGACGGAGAGTTTCAAGTTTTCCTACGCCTGTTGAACCTGGGCAAGGTCTACTAGATCCCCCCCCTCTCTCCGCCGATCTAGTAGCCCTTTGGACTCGAATTGACCTCATTTTTGTTTATAAGTGGGCGCGTCAACCGTTAGGTCAAAACTGCGCTACTTTAGCCTAGGGGATCTAAGGGGAGGGGAACATACGGGTGGGAAGTTCTCACGTCGCGTTCGTAATCATTTGTATTGCCCATTGTAGTATTCGTCGGGGAAATCGTCGGGCAAGTCCCCGACGATGATTGCCAGAGCTTGCCTCTAGTTTCGGAGAGTAAATAACTCCCTAACTTAATACCTGATATTTTTAAATGGACATTTGCTCCTTCCTAGCCTTTGAAGATTAGCAGTCATGCTCTAAACCAAATTCTACCCCGGGCCCAGACGGGGGAACGTAGGTCATAGTGCACCTCTGTAGCCTAAGAGCCAGACCAAATACCAAGATAAAACGACGACGTGAGAAACTGGGGCGCTTCAACCTGGAAAGGGTCACATAGCGCTGCCTGTAATATTGGATTTTTTGAAATAAATTTATGGTGTGTTTGATGATAAAATTGTTTTCCAAGTATTAAAAAAAAAAAATGAAAGTTATGAAAGTGATAGCTCAAGATAAGTAGCTTTTATTTTGATATGCTTACATAAAAAAGGGCGCTTCAACCGTGCAGTGATTATGCTGGGAGGAATTTTCTGTAAACATATTAGGAACACCTCGAATATACCGAAGTACAACGACACCGTGAGACACTGGGGCGCGTCAACTGTTAGGTCATAATGCACCACTCTTGTCTACGGGATATGGGGAGGACAGTCCCGTGCTGGACAGAACCAGCCACAGGCGGGTAGGGATGTGGGGAGTAAACCTTTCTCAACAGTGGACCAAATAATTAACGTTCATTGAATGGCGACAAGAGAAAATGCCAATGATACAAAGTTATTAGTTTCGACGGTTTAAAAAAGTGAACCAAGTGAAGAATCCAACCTCTATTGACCATCATTGCTGTATGATATCTCAATGTAAACTGTACTTGTAATAAATACTAATTAATAGCCAGTATTGAAAAATAATATCTATCTATATTACGTTCCTAGAACCCTACGCGTCTATCTTTGGGCCCATAAAAGTTGATAAATGAAAGTGCAACAATGTTTCGTCCATCGCCTTGTTGACGGAATGTTTAATTGGATTTAAAGACGCGTCAACCGTAAGGTCATAATGCACCACTCTAACCTAGGGGGGGGATTTGGATTATTAAGGGAAAGGACGCGTCAACCGTTTGAGTTAATGCACCACTCTAGACTAAGGGGGGTGGAGGAGGGGCCCATGTGGTCAGAACCCGCCACAGGTATAGAGCCCCGGGGTTTTGGCCCAAAGCATGGCTCTGAAAATCATAAAAGGCGATTCAAGAGAAAAAGTCCACCTCGCAAACATCAGTAGTAAAGAGGAGTATTTTTCACCCCGATATAGAGGCGAGCTTTTGGGAATCGTCGTCGGGGACTGCCCCTTTCCCTTAACGACCCCTCGGCGACGATGACAATGACACAACGAACGATGACAAAGACAATGACGACCGCGACGTGAGAACCCCCCTTCCTCCCCTTACCCGTGGCTGGTTCTGACAAGCATGGGCCCCTCCTCCCCACCCCCTTTAGGGGGAGGAAGGGGGGTTTCTCACGTCGCAGTCGTCATCGTCTTTGTCATCGTTCGTTGTGTCATTGTTATCGTCGCCGGGGGGTCGTCAAGGGAAGGGGGCAAGGTCCCCGACGACGATTGCCAGAGTTCGCATCTAGTTTTGGGGAGTAAGATATTCCGCTCTTTCTAGCTGATGTTTGCGAGGTGGACTTTTTCTTTTGAATCGCTTTTTACGATTAGCAGAGCCATGCTCTGGGTGGGCCGATTCTACCTCCGACCCAGACGGGGGCCCTTGTTGACGGAGAGTTTTTAAGATTCCTACGCCTGTTGACCTGGGCAAGGTCTACTAGATCTCCGCCTCTCTCCGCCGATCTAGTAGACCTTGGACCTGGTTGACCTAATCACGCAGTTCGATTGCGACGTGAGTTGTAGCTCGTGGTTATTTCATGTTTTGCCTTTCACGCAAATGCAATTATTATTTGTAATAACTATTAATTGGTATCAACTATATTTTGGATTGGGTAATGGACCTAAGTCCTAAGAAAACGCCAAAGTCTTTGATAGTCAAGCGAGCGAGTCATGTGTTGAATGTCCTGTAACATTTTTATTTAAGTTCATTGATTATTAAAGTATAATTGTAGAGTTTTGAATTAAGTTGGTATAAAAGCGCGTCAACTGTAAGTCCATAATGCACCACTCTATCCTAAGGGGGGGGGGGGGGAGGGGGCCCATGCTGGTCAGAACAGCCACGGGTAAGGGGAGAAGGGGGTTCTCACGTCCGCCGGTCGTCATCGACTTTGTCATCGTCGTTGTGTCATTTGTCATCGTCGCCGGGGGGTCGTCAAAGGGGAAAGGGGGCAAGGTCCCCGACGACGATTGCCAGAGCTCACCTCTAGTTTTTAGGAGTAAGTTTTCTCAGCTTTACTAGCTGAGGTTTGCGAGGGGACTTTTTCTCTCGAATCGCCTTTTACGATTAGCAGAGCCATGCTCTGGGCCAATTCTACCCGGGCCAGACGGGGAAGAGGAGGAAAGACCCATGCTGGATCCAGCCTTACGTATCGATCTTTGGTTGGTTATCGCTCACTCATCGATTGCGTCTGGGCCTACAAGGTAGGCTTAGTCGCTTTGATTTACTGTCCTTCACTGAAAATCAGTTATATAACTGAGTGGGAAGACTCTAAATACAATTTATTTATTTATTTATTTATTTTCAAAGAATGGGAATGTTCCTAGTTACTCGACACAAGGTTCGCTCACTTGTCTAACATCAACTTTAGTGATTTCCTAGTACTAAGGTGCAAATGTAGTTTTAAATAGTTGTACAGGTACCTAAAATCATAATGATATACGCGTTTATGAAAGTCCATTTTGAATAATAATAAGATCAAGTACAAGTACTGAGATGCGATTTGTTGCTTATAGTACACTGACCTTCATATTTGAAACACAATTAATTAATTCACCGACACGGGCGCTATATTTAACAAAATACCACAGCAATAATACCTTCCTCCGTAAATAAAAAATGAAATAACAAAATTAAGAAGTGAGGACCCCGGCGCCTCCACAACAATGCTATTCTTTTGGAGTTTCAACTTTTCTCGCTCTACCCCGGGACCTCCCCCAACTGCTTATCAAAATCTGCTATTTTAACATTTGTTTGTGACGGAACACAGTAAATTTGATTTAATTCTGAAAAGAATTTCACTGTGATGTGCATTTTATTCCAAATATCAACACCCGCTCAGTCACAGAACTGATAATCAGTAGGGACATTAAATTTTAAGCAGACCAAGCCAACCCTGCAGGCGCCGACACCATTGACGAGCGAACATTGACCAACTATAGAGACCGGCGTATTTCAGTAGGGAACACCGTTCAATCAAGTTGGACACGATTCCAGCCCGCGGACAGCACCAGAATCAACAAGGCTAATTCGGAACAACCTAATATGTGCCTCGTTGCTAGGACGGCTCTAAAGTCAAATTTTACTGATTCCTAAGCATAGAACTGATAAAGTCAAAAACAGAAGTAACAAACTCTTTCCCAGAGCGGGAATCGAACCCTGGACCTTCGCACAGGAAGCAAAGCCTCTAACCACAAGGCCTACAAAGGGAGACTTGTTTGGGTTCTCTTGTTCCCTTGCTGGAAGTGTGCGGGTTTGTATAATGTTTTACCCGGACCATAAGTATACTGGGACAAAATGAGCGAGCCATGTGTTGAGTACCCGGTAACATTCCCTTTTGAACCCGGGACCCCCCGAATAAAGTCGCGCGCCTAACGCTCGGGCCAACAATGTTGTCGGTTAATAATTAAAAACCCCTTAACCAACTACAGTGCATTCCACCCACACTCGTCTACTATAATAATATATAAAATAAACTAGGAAAACGCCCGTCGTTGTAAGACGAGTGAGAGAGTACTTATAGTTTATTTGGATTATGGAAGCGTCAAAAGTTAGGTCATAATCAAACCCCTCTAGTTATGGGGAGGAGGGTCCCATTCTGGTCAGAAGCCACGTGGGGGCAAAGGAAAAAAGAAGAGGCGTTCTCACGTCCGCGGTCGACATTGTCTTTGTCAGGGGCGTTTAGTTACTGTCATCGTCGTCGAGGAGGTCGTCAAGGGAAAGAGGAGGAGTGCCCGACGGGCGACGACGGTTGACAGAGCTCGCCTATAGTGTCGGGGAGTAATATACTCAGCTCCTTTAGCTGATGTTTGCGAGTGAGTAGCCATGTTTTGATACCCGGTTAATATTCCCTTTTCTCCGGCTAACTAATGCTTGATCAAAAAAAAATTAAAGTGAAGTTTATTTTGTCTAAGGGCGCGTCAACCATAAGGTCATAATGCGACACTTAAGCTTTGGGGATGGGAGGATTGTTGTTGTTTGTTGTTTATTAGATTTAAGGGCGCGTCAACCGCTAGGTCATATTGCGCCTACTGTGATAATGTAGTGTATTAGTTTGTTTATATCTTTATATTTTCCAACGGGGAGGAACGTAGAAGGGTGACGTGGGGAGACGCGGGGTGGACAGGCTTGTGCTGGTCAGAACCAGCCACAAGCAAGGGGAGGACATGGTAGTAGGTGGCCGGGGGCAAGGGGCCGGGGCGGGATCATGGCCGGGCTCAGGCAAAGGACAGAGGGAAAGGGAGGGTATGGGTAGGGTAGGGGTTGGTGGTTCCCCCACGTCGTGGTCGTCTTCGTCCGGGTTGTCATTGTCGTCGTCGTCGGAGTGGTTTTCAAAGGTTAGGGGAATGTTCCCCGTCGACGACCGCCAGAGCTCCCCTCTAGTTTCGAGGAGGAATATACTCCCCTCTTTCTTGCTTCTTGTTTGTGAGGTGGACTTTTACTCGTTAATCGCCCGTTACGATTATCAGAGCCATGCTCTGGGCTAATTCTACCCCGGGACCAAACGTGTGCTAATTGCACATTGTTTGAAGGGAATCTAGTTTGTCTTCACCTATTCCCCTTTCTCCCTTACCTTTGTTTATAACTGTATCGCTTTTGTTCACCCTTTGTAAAAATGATTAAGTATACTCTGACTACTGTTTTTTTTTTTACTTGTTATGTTTTGGGATGAGCGTAGCGAGCGTAGCGGGCGAAGCGAGCGAAGCGAAGATTCCATTTCACTACACTGGAGAAAAAAATCCGGAATGTTTTTTTTCTTTTATTTTTGTTTGTATTTTTGTGTGTGTTGGCGCAAGGGCGAGGATGTACACGCGACCTAAGAGTTCTAGCTGAAGGTTTTAGAACTTCCCTAGGTAATGAGTAGAGGAGTGGACTGTATAATTTGGAGAGATGGAAATATGTTATATAGGTTAGATATAACACGAGGGATAGTGCCGTAAGCAGAGCTATTACCACATACCTGGTTGGACGTGTTAGTCGGACGTGCTGATGACGTGGTGCGGCGGAGGGCGTGTAGATCGGCACTAAATGTTATAACTTAAACTAAAAACGTACGAGAGTAATGTTATTATAATAGAATATAAATAAACACGTGAGTTTGCCCAGAGAGAGGCGAGAAGTTATGAGAGAGTACACACGTAGTTTAACGTGGCGAGGAGGTTACACGCACACACACTTGATGTAATGCGCGTGGAGGTTACTGTACTTGCACACAGTTCACAGAGTTCTGCACGTGGCGATGGTAACTGCAGTCGCAAAATCTCGGTGCGGACATAAATTCTCAGTCAGCACTTTGTGTATAATAGATGCGTAGTGACACCTGTTGAGGATTAGGTTGAACTATGTGAAGGAAGTAATTGGAATTCAAAGAGGAGTGCGCGTAAACATCCGGCCACCCCAAAATGGAGAGTGACATTGTCAGGATTAGTTCTGACGTACAAACGGGAAAAAAAAAAAAGAGAAGAGACAAGAGGTGCTTAAAAAGCAGATAGTCAGACGAGGAAAAGAGCAAACGAGAGTTCTTAGCAGAATTGCTATGGAACTAAAATACAAGAAAACTGTACAAGAGGTTGCTGTTGCTTTAGCCAACAGGGAGGGGATGAGTTTGTTGACGGGTCAGGTATACGGCCTGATGAGGTCTGCGTATAAGAGGCGACACGAACAATGTCCATCCGACCAGGGTGCAGGATTGGTGATGGCCCTATTGGCCATTGAGGGGAGTGCTTGAAGCTTCAAGCACGAAAAACCCACATCTCCGACTTGGAGATTCGGGTTGTTTATGGTCCCATTTTCCGCCGCTGCATCTGAGTATGTAGATACTCGCGGGACAACCGGTCCAGAATGCTGACGGTTGTTTCACGCGGTTCTGCCAGCGCGCATGACAGATGCGATGCGGTGCCGGCTCGATGCGTTCGGGGCGGGAAAGTAATGGTGCAGCGGTCAGAAAGTGACCTGGACTCAGATAGTCGGGTCCATCAGCTGGGTTTTGAGGCGTAGCACCAATAGAGGGCGGCTGTTCAAAACAGCTCGATTCGTGAGAATAGAGTGGCCATATTCTTCATGCGTGTCGGAGTGTCAGAGCTGAGGCGACGGAGAAGAGACTTACGTGATTTCGCAACTGCTTCCCAGATGCCGCCGGCAGTTGGTGCATATGGAGGATTGAAGTGCATTGGATTTCACGGATTGCTAGGGGGGGGGAGAAGGGTCAGAGATCGCGGTTTCAGACTGGCGAGGAAATCTTGCACTTCACGAATGTGACGCGCAGCACCCACGTAGTTGCGTCCACAGTCAGAGTAGATGTCGGGCTGGTAGACCTTACGCGAGAGAACCTATCCATGGTGGCTAAGAAGGCCTCTGTGAGAGGCTCAGAAACCATTTCCAATGTACAGCTTTGGTAGCATGCATACGAACAAGTCATAGGTAGCTCTTCGTACTTGGAGCGTTTCTGCGGTTGCTGGTTTGTCACTGAGAAGGTCAGCCATAATCAGTGCCAGTGTGCATTGAAGGGCAAGGGGGTTGTACGCGAACTTCTGGGGAGGTCAGCCCTTTTGGGCTGTAGAGGCTTTGCACGGAACTTTGTGGCAAGTGAGACACCTATGGATGCGCTGTCTGAGCAGAGCGGAGGAGTACGATCCAATAGCGTCTTGAATCAGACCGACTGCACGGTCAGGTCCGAATGGAGTGAAAATCTTGTGAAACGAGTCACAGAATGAGGGGGATCATGAGAGATGAGCTTGCTTGGGATGAAGAACGGGAGAGTGATTTCTTCTGGCAGCAAAGAGTGCGGAGAGCCTTTACCGGCCACCCTGAGGAGCCCTTGCTGCGTCGCATGATGGGCTCAGGGACGCTGAGACACTAGACGATCCAGCTTGATTGCGGGACAATCTTGCGGAGTCATCTGCTTAGTAGTGTTGTTGGAGTTACCTTAATCAACAGATTAAGAGCGTCCTGCAACTCAGACGGCTGCAGAGGTTCCTAGAGGGAGGTTCAGCATTAGTGCATTTGGCCAAGCAGGAGTCGATGTGAATCGTATGGACTTGACCAAATACACGCTGAGCGCGGAGCTAAGCAGTGTCACGAGAACTTCTCCAGACACTGTGAGCAGAGGATCCTGAGTAGCGACTTGGCGCAACGAGAGTGGTGGCTGAAGTCTCACTCGGGCAAACGAGGTTGAGGCTTCTGGAGTGAGGCCAGAGCGTGGCCACATTTCTGCTGGGTGAGCGCAGGAACGGAGGTCCAGCAAACCACAGGGTGTGGTGATGGCATCAGTGACAGATGGTAGAAGACCGCGAGAGCACAGTCTGCCAGGGGTTTTCTTCTGATGCGACGTGAGCCAAGTCGTGGCCTTGATGTCCCAAAACTTCAACCACACGGTTTGCAACGAAAGTTTGAGGACGAGGGCGGAGTAGCTAACCAGGGCCAGAACGATCATCGAAGTCCGTGCATAGAGTCACGGAATGCAGAGAGAGAGCCTCGAGAGGAAGGACAAGATCGCTGGACGAGCCGAGATAGCAAGAGCGCGGATGACAATTCAAGCTTAGGTACTGTCCTCCCCCCCTCCCCCCATGCTTTCATTGTGAGACTTACTTCTTGAACGCAAGATGAGTAGTGTGAGAGGTGGATCCGCGCTTGCGGTTGCAGAGAGAGAACTGAGGGCAAACACCCTTTCTGAGGCATCACATAAGCCAACCAGCCTGTGGACACCACGACTGTCTGGGAAGCTAGTGGTATACCCCGAAACGAGGAGAGCTGAGGTTACGTCGGCGAATGCGGACAAATGCCCAACTTTGAGTGAGCTGGCAGGAGTGGGTCATCCCATTGTAGTGGGTGTAGCCAGAGTCGTTGCAGGAACATTTCTTAACACAGCAGATGAAGGGGGTGAGGAACTCCGAGCGACGAAGCTCTTGGCTTGTAGGAGAGAGAGTCGTGCGCTTAGTGACAGATCCAGTGAAAGCTTCAGGTATGAAACGAGAAGCAGTACTGAGCGAGGATCCCACAACAGCCCAAGAATCTGATTCCTTTGTTCCTCATTTTGAGAACACAAGAGGCGTTTTTCTAGATGCTCGTGCGGAAGCGTGGACAGAGCTTTCGGAACATGCTTGACCATTTTCTGGAATCGAAACCTCGAGGGCAATGAGGGCAGTGCAATCAGATTGCAAGGAGCGGGCTGACGCAGATTACTAGCCCCAGAGAACAAGATCGCGATTTGTACAATCTGATGCTTGATAGCTTGAGCAGCTGCAAGCGGGTAGCGATCTCCTTCGTCAATCACCAGTTGAGAGAGCACTCGTGTGCTAAGAACGCAGAGGGTGTGTAGGCCGTACGTGACTGTGTTGAGTTATACTCAACGAAGGAGAGTCAGGTGATGGACGCCAGGAAGATGTGTTGATGAAATGCGGATCTTCAGAGAACAGATCAGACGTGTACATTTGTCGCAGTCAGCGCAAATGAGCCACAAACGGGGTCCTGAACTTTGTCAGAATGGAGGGAAGGTCAGCTTGAAGCTCCCCCGGTCCGCTGATGAGGTTGTGTTGAGGAGACGACATTCTTGTCTTGATATGAAGCATTGAAGACGACACGGAAGCTTTGTACTCGAACTCGGTGAGCTTGTGAACACAGTGATTTGAGGGATCACGTAACCAGCAGCTGAGAGAAGGCTGCATGTGCTCAGCGGCGATGTAGTCCTCCCCCCATCTGAAGAGCTTGATATGTTTCATGATGCTCAGGGGTTGCGCCTGAGACCCCCCCCCCTGTCCCCCCCCTCTCTAAGCTCAAATAACTTTGTTAAGCGGCGCTGCGGGCGGTCGAGCATAAAGGGAAACTGATGGCAGAACGGAGCGAGACAGAGAGCGGTCCGTTTCACATCGCGCGTATGGGCGGACACGAAAGATCTTCACATAACTTGGTCTTCTGGATCCTGTGTTGAGGACGAGAGATTACTCGGGACTCCAGTTGAAGAGGCCGCAGAGTTCACGGTCTAAAGCCCGAGCGAACTCGCGAGCAAAGACAGCCCTCCGGTGCGGGAGAGGCAGGTTCCGATGCTTGAATCGGACCGATACACCCAGCCAAACGCCAGTATTCAGGAGCTGAAGGATTGCGTTTTGATTATACATCCCCATTTCGGAACAACGTCGAGGTAGAAATCAGCTTCCTAATAAGAAGTCATCTCATCTGGAGGTGAACTTGTCATTGGCTAGAGAGAGACCCGAGATCTCTTACCTCTATGCGAAGACTTCTAGAGGAAACGATTTGCGGTCATGTGTCCAGGATGGTGACAGAAACCAGAGCTTCAAACGCCGAAAGATACGTTGAGGTTTAAAACGATGAGGCTAGGTCACAATGGACAACATCATGACATAGTGCGGACGCTTGCCCAATAACGGACAATCACGATCTGTGATTGCCATTTTCAAGCCTAGGCGGACTTGCAAGAGAAAGTGTTTATTGCTGAACACTTGGCGAAGCCTAGCGAGAGGAATGCACGAAAGGGTTGAAGGTACCCGAGTAGGTCTCGGATAAAGTCCTCGTATAGTCCCGAGAATGGTAGTGCGCTTGAGTGGCCGACTGACTTGGAGTTCACAAGCCAGTTGCGAGCCCCACTGTAGGTTTGTTGTCCTGCAGTGTTCGAGGGGTCAACCGAGCTGCTGACTGAGGAGGAGGGCCCCCCCGTGCCTGCCATCCGCAGTGCAGCAGCGAGTGTGATGCTTACCTAATGCACATTCACGGCAAGTCTTTTCGGACAAACAATCTTATTCGTGTGATTCCAAGGACAGTTGAAGCAGCGCTTTAGATCGCGCAGAGTGTTGATTCTAGTCGACGGACAGCTTGAGGAATCTGGGACAGCGTAGAGAGTGTGAATTCGCCGTCACAAGCTCGGACACGAAGCGCCCCCCCCCCCCCCCCCCGAAGCTGAGCGACTAAGAGGGCCGATCGTGCTGTGTGCGCCAGGACTGCGCAACAGGGAGACGGTTTTGCGACAGAGCAAGAATTAATTTTACCGAAGCTGGAGTGAATGGGTTCATGGCGTTGGTAGGCTTGAGCTTGGTAGAACTGCAGTAGAGGGATGATCTTAAACCACCACAGCTCTAGAGTACGACTCAAACTCCCGAGAAACCGATTAATTGGTCGTAAGTGGGCGTTTCATGCAAGAAGAAACACTTAGATCGAATTGCCTACGTGTATGCGGATCAAGGTGCGACAGCGTGAGCGATAGGAGCAGGAAAATCAGCCAAATCGCAGATTTCTAAACCTTGAGGAGCGTCCACGAGCTTTAGACATTGAGGAACTGCTGGGAGTGAGGCATGGTTGCCTGAATTCCGAAGGGCGAATTCCAGCACTTGCTGGACATACATGGCAGAAAGTAGCGTTGATTTTGATACCGATTATCAACGCTTGTACGCGAGAAAATTATTTTCGGCTGAGATATGGGTAATTGATATAGTTGCCAGAGCAGCATTCTGAACGACGATGACCTCAGATAATAAATTTCGTACATTATTTAATGCAAGCAATTCTATAAACTAAGAGTGGACAGTGAGTAGAAAACTCCGGCCAAGAGAGAGGTCCCCATCAAAGTGCGAAACCTAATAGGAGGGAGCGAGAGTGATCGGGTAACAGCTGTAGGTTGCTGTGCGGCCGCAGTGCTGCACCCACCCAGCACCCCGCGGCTCGGCTTTGAAGCAGTGAGAAAAACGCTTCTGTGCAGCGAAAATGAGATCATTGAAGCATCAATTCGTGGACAGGTGCCGTGTCCACACCCACTACCCCTTCTCTATAATGTTCATCCGCCTTGTAAATTAATAATCTATTTATGTTTTTAACGCCGTCAACAGTCGCCTACCAAGGCTAACCTGTCGACCTTGTAAATCACATAAGACCTTAAAAAGAATTGGAACGCACGAACGAAAACGGGTAAAAACTTCCCTATAAACTAGCTGACGTTTGCGAGATACTTTACGTTTTTTTACTCGCCTATTACGAATAAGCAGACGCCGGCCCGTGCTCTCGTGCAAATTCTACCCCGGGCCAGAAGGGTCGTAAATATGTTGGGCCCTAACGAATTGGATAAGAATAGATGTTCAATGCCATCAAGCCAACACTTTCGACTGAGTTAATCTTCAACCAAGTTAATAATAGAACCTCCAGTTTGCGTCATTCATGTTGTAAAATCTCAATACACGGACGTAAGAAACAGTGCGCTTCAACCTGTTAGCTAATGTTGCGCCGCCATTGATGTTGTAAGTTAGCGAAATGAGTTTTTGTTGATTGTGTTTTTGATGCTAATCTTTTAATGACAATATGTTTTTGAATTGAAATAAATTATTATATCATCAAAATAATGTTATAAGGTGAATAAAATTTTGTTAAATAAGTTACTTTGCAAGATAAATTTAGAAAGTTTGTCGCCGTTGTAAAGCAGAATAAAAATGAATATGTAATACTCCCCCTAAAACGATTGAATGTTCGACACAGGGTTTGAACAGGGATGGCTTGTATTATATTGATTGTTTTAACGTTGGCAGACACCCGCAGTGAGCTTCGCAATTTGTTATTCCAACACATCCCAAGATGCTTGTCGCCAAATCCAAGAATCTTTGCTTGCTGAATCCACTCTGACATCGGAACGGGAACTAGATATGAAATCAACGTCGCGACGCTGGGAGCTTCCCTTAGCAGCCCGATCAGCGTGTGCATTTCACCTCTATGGGGGCCCCACGTGTCCAGGTATCCAACAAAACTCTATTATATATCCATTAGAGGTTAGTTTTTCTAAAAGAATAGAGTTCCTTGTATAAATGATTAGAATACATGAGCGGTAGTCATTGTCTTTGTCATCGTTCGTGTGTCATTGCCGTCATCGGGTCGAGGGACGTCAAGGAAGGGGGCAAGGTCCCCGACGACGATTGCCAGAGCTCGTCTCTATTTTCGGGAGTAAACATACTACCCTTCATACTAACTGATGTTTGCGAGGTGCGTCTTTTTCGATTGAATCGCCTTTTTGATTAGTAGAGCATGCTCTGGGCTAATTATACACCGGGCCCAGACTTTGTTGAAATGCAAATTCTAAAAATATTCTAATTTTTGCATCATAAAAAAACGCAATTAGGTAAAACTTTTGTTCACCCCTGGAGGAAAAATTTATTTATCAATTTCATATCTTTTTTGACAGATTATATGGACATATTTCTCGTGTTTAAACGTAAAACTAAATATAATTTCTCATTAACAACATCTCCATATTAATAATTAACCCGGAAAACTTTGTTCAACCCTAGGAGGGATATACTTTTAAGGATCCGACAAAGATCATCACCCTCGTGAAAAGATTTTATGTTTGATTGAGTGTGGTAAAGGAAAATATGTTTACAGTGTCACATTTTGCAGACTGTTGTGCTAACACCCTCACAACTTAAAGGAAAGAAAGTTTTTTATTTTTATGTTATGGTTTATTCACGCAAACGTCAGGTTACTGTAAGTAACTGTAAAACTACATGGACGTGCGGATACAAAAAACGACCAGGAATTTCAGCAGTCAATTAATGACGACGGAGAATCTGGAGCGCTTCACCAGTAGTCACATTAAATTACCTGTGATACTGTATAGAATGAATTATTATTATGGTGTGTCTGATGATCAAATATTGATAAGTTTATGTAAGAAAAAGAGAATGATAGTGATTTCGTGTGCTTATCTGGTATAATGACGCGTCAACCCTAGGTCATAATGCAATTCTCTTGCATAGGGGTTATGTTTTTTTTTGTTTGTTTATTTGGTCCAAAGACGCGCTTCAACCGGTTTAAGATATTAATGCAACCATCTAACCTAGGGGGGGGGGAATGAGCCCATGCTGTCAGAACCAGCCACGGGTAAGAGGAGGAAAGGGGGTTCTCACGTCTGCGGTCGTCTCATTGTCTTCGTCATCGTTCGTGGTATGTTCTTGTTCGTCATCGTCGTCGAGGGGTCGTCAAGGGAAGGGAGCAAATTCCCACGCCGACGATGCCAGAGCTCCCTCAGTTTTTGGGGAGAAAATATTACTCCACTAATACTAGAAATATTTAGGGAGGGAAATCCCATGCTGGCCGAACAATCCACGGGATAAGGGGGGGTATAGCCTATTCATAACACGAAAGTCAGGAGTTGCACTTCACAATCTGAGTTATTTCTGTATCCAAGACGCACACGCCAAAACTAAGATGGTTGTAGACACCTCGGTTGCTGGGCAGAGCGATGCTGGATATATCTCCCTACAGTTGGACCCACTAAAACCTCTAATGGTTTCTGGGTTTTTAACTGTTTTGGTGATTTAGGTATATTTACTGCAACTTGAACATCAACATTGCTTTTTGACGTCTTGCTGGTGAATAAATTTACCTTATTTTTCTTGCGGAATTTGAGATCGAGTCAGGGAAAGTAACTCTTTTAAGAGTTTTCCCTGCTCCTGTTGTTGCTTTGATTGATCTTTCAATCTTGTAGTGATTTCTGTATCACAAGCAAATTTTGAAAAGTTTCCTTTAGCTTTGCGTTCTCCTGAACCATGGTAATGGCTTCCACATGGCTGGTGGCCGCATCAGCTTGGGGATTCATATGTATGGGTTTAGAGATGTTGTCTATAGTTTCCTGATAAGTAATCATTATGCCTCTACTATTTGATGCTACCGCTTGCGCAAATGATACTGGAAGATTAGATGGTGTGGTTATTGTCTATACCTTTTCCTTGCCTCATGAACATTTATTTGTTAACCGCCATTATCTCACATATCTTCCTCTCTTCCGTCCATCTAGAACAATCACGGGAAGAAGAAGAATGTAGACTACTACAATTGACAGACTTGTTGCGATTTTTCACATTTGCACTTCACATGAGATTTTAAACGCAATTCCTGCAAATAGGTTCAAAATTACAAACATTCTTGGTGTGTCCAAATTTTTGACAGGGGAAGCATTCATGTTTTTCTTGTTGGTTTATTGGGATTAAGGACGCGTCAACCGTTGGGTCATAAGTACCACTCTAGCCAAAGGGGGGGGGGAGGGTCCCATGCTGGTCAGAACCAAACCCACGGGTTAGGGGAGGAAGGGGATGTTCTCACGTCGGGGTCGTCATCGTCTTGTCATCGTTCGTTGTTCATTGTCATCGTCGCCGGGGGGTCGTCGAGGGTAGGGGGCAAGGTCCCCGACCCATGATTGCCAGAGCTCGCCTCTATTTTCGGGGAGTAAGATACTACCCTTCATACAAGTGATGTTTGCGAGGGGGACTTTTTTCTTGAATCGCTATTACGATTAGCAGAGCCATGCTCTGGGCCAATTCTGCCCTGGGTTTAGACGGGGAAGATGACACAGTTCACACTTAGACGACAAGAGAAAACTAGCAAGTTATTACGATTATATTTAGCCACATGTGATATTGTAAGTTATTTAATTGAATTTATATTCTGTTAGTATTGTTTTTTGTTTATTTGGATAAAGGGCGCGTCAACTGTTAGGTAATAACCACTATTATTATAAACTTCTTTATACTAGGGAATATGGGGGGCAAAAATCACATGCTGGTCAGCACAACGAGTCAAACAAATTTAATTTTGCAATCACAACAATCATCAACAGTCACCATTAACACATGTTACAATACATTTGAATTTATTCTATTAGTTTTGCCGTTTTTATCAACTAAATTTGTTTTTGATTTAATGAAATGTGAAATTTGAAACAATAGTTTTTGGCGAAAAATCTCCTAAAGTTTGTTCATACCAATCTTAAACAGTTTTAGAAAAATATCTCATCAATCACTAACAAGAGAAAACCATAAACACAATCTTATAATTCCAAGAGTAAACAAAAACTCTATTACAGAAGCAAGTTGCTTTCCTGGGTCCAAAATTGTATAACCATGTTACACCAGAAATAAGAAATAGCTCAATATCTATTTTCAATAAAAAATACACAAGTGGATTTACTCTTTACCGATTAATAAGCTGGAGGAAATATTAACTCTCAAAGCCCGACGGTTTTCGAAAAGACTGATTAAAATAAAAATTAAACTTAAAAACCATGGCTAAGAACGAATCAGTAAATATAGCCTTATAATGTCACGTGTGTCTCACTTCGCTTTTCCCCTGATCCTTATCCTTAATATCATATTATGTTTAAGTCCTTCTCTTCTCTTGAGTATGGCAGATGAGTTGAATTCTCATTTTCATTTTCACTGAAAGCTGATCCGAAAGTTACTAATTTCTATATTTAGCTGTATCATATTTGATTAATTAGTTATCATATAATAGTACAATATGATGGTTTGTTACTTTTTTAGACATACTTTTAAGTTTTTCATGTGTTTCACTAATTATAATCATTGTCAAATTATACAATTAAATTATATCTACATCATATTATGTCAAGTTAAATAATTGAAATAATGGTTATTACTACGCAATAACATTCTTTGTACTAGAACTAGAAAGTAGAATAGTTTTTAGCTTTAGCTATAGTAATAATAAATTAATTAATAAATACTACAGGGTAACCACGAACGAGTATTTTCCTTATGTGGTTGCCCAACTTACGCGACAAAAAACATCCCTTTTTGAAAAATGTATCTATATGTGTCTTAATAAATGAATTGAATAATAAATAATAATAAATTGGTTAGCAACGAAATTACACGATTGTTAAAAATCTCAAGTAAAAGTGCCGAACACGACGACGTGAGAAACTAGGGCGCTTCAACCGTTTAGGTCATATTGCGCCGCCTGTGAATGAAAGTAAATGAGAAGAGTTAATGCAGGTATGTTTGATGATTAGATTGTTTCCAAGTATATAAACAACAAAATAAAATTAATAATGATGAAAGTAATAGCAAAATAAAAGTTATGTATGTGAATGAAAATAAAGAAAAGAAAGAAAGGTGTATGATGTGAAATAAATTTTGTAAAATAGATTACTTGGATGAGAAATTTATAAAGTTGGTCGCCGTAAGCATATGATAGAAATTCTTCATATAATTGAAGAGATCAAATTGCGTGAGCCAGACATCAAATTTGGTACATTCTTCTAGCATATGAAGTACGGTTAAAGGTACATCACATGTGTTACATATGGGAATAACCTTTTCTCTAGTTAAGAGATATCCGTGAGCTAGGCGTGTGTGGCCTATACGAAGTCTAAAAAATACCACCTCTTCTCTGCGTGAGAGTCGAGAGTACGTGGACGAATTTTATCAGTCAATGTGGGCATCACACCTACGCAATTTGTTATTTTAAAAACACATCCAGGATGCTTGTCGTAAATCCAACAATCTTTGCTTGAATCCACTTTTGACATCTGGAACGTCGCGACGCTGGGAAGCTTCCTTAGCAGCCCGATCAGCGTGTTCATTTCCCTCTATGCCCACGTGTCCAGGTATCCAGCAAAACTCTATTATATATCCCTTAGAGGTTAGTTTTTCTAAATAGAATTGGATGTTTGTACTAAATGATGACTAGAATACATGAGCGGTCGTCTTTGTCTTTGTCATCGTTCGTGGTCATCGTCGTCAAGGGGTCGTCAAGGGAGAGGAGCAAGGTCCCCAAAGACGCTTGCCAGAGCTCGCCTTTAAATTTCGGGGAGTAAAATACTACCCTTCATACTAGCGATGTTGCGAGATGGACTTTTTTTCTTGAATCGCCTTTTACGATTAGTAGAGCCATGCTCTGGGCTAATTCTACGCCGGGCCCAGACGTTGTTGAAATGCAAATTCTAAAATTATTATCACTTTTTGCATCATAAAAAACGCAATATTTAAATGAATTTTTTTTTTCACCCCTGGAAGAAAAATTTCTTAAGATTAACTTCATATCTTTTTGACCGATTATATGGGGCATTTTTTCAGTATTAATCGTAAAACTTAATATAATCTCTCATTTAACAACATCGCTACATTAATATATTGACGAAACAACTTTGGTCAACCCTGGAGGATATACGTTAACTGATCCGACAAAGATCCATCACCCACGTGAAAGATTTTATGTTTTGAGTGAGTGTGCTAAAGGAAAAATTAGTGTCACATTTTGCACGACTGTTGTGCTAACAGCCCTCACAAATTAAGAGAAAGATAAGTTTTTACTTTTTATGTATGGTTTTTTTCACGCAAACCGTCAGGTTACTGTAAGTAACTGTAAACTAATGAACGTGCGGATACAAAACGACAGGAATTTCAGCAGTAAATGACGACGTGAGGAACTGGAGCGCTTCAACCGGTTGTCACATTACATAACCTATGATACTGTAATAGAATGAATTATTATTATGGTGTGTCTGATGATTAAATTATTTGATAAGTTTATGTAAGAAAAAGAGAATGATAGTGATTTCGTGTGGCTTATTTGGATTAAGACGCGTCAACCGTTAGGTCATAATGCGCCACTCTAACCTAGGGGGGGGGGGGGGCTGGAGCCCATGCTGGTCAGAACCAGCCACGGGTAAGATGAGGAAAAGGGGGTTCTCACGTCGCGGTCGTCATTGTCTTCGTCATCGTTCGTGGTGTCCTTGTCGTCATCGTCGTCGAGGGGTCGTCAAGGGAAGGGGGCAAATTCCCCGACGACGATTGCCAGAGCTCGCCTCCAGTTTCGGGGAGTAATTATATACTGCGCTCTTACTAGCTGATGTTTGCGAGGTGGACTTTTTTCTTGAATAGTCTTATAGGATTAGCAGAGCCATGCTCTGGGCCAATTCTCCCCCAGTTCCAGAGGGAAGAGGGCCCATGCAGGTCAGAACCAGCCATGGGAAAAGGGGTTGAAAGGGGGTTCAACGTCGCGGTCGTCATCATGTTTGTCATCGTTGGTTTGTGTCAATGTCGTCGTCGACGGGGAGGTATAAAGGGGAAGGGGGGAGATGCCCCCGACGACCATTGTCAGAGCTCGCCTCAGTTTTGGGGGGAAATATTACTCCACTACATACTAGAAAATATTTGGGGAGGAAAATCCCATGCTGGTCCGAAACAAGCCACGGGAAGGGGGAGGGTATGGTGGCTCAAACCACGACAAAGTCACGAGTTGCACTTCCCAAGCTGAGTTATTTATTGTCCCAAAAGACGCACACCCCAAAACTAAGATGGTTGTAGACACCTCGGTTGCTGGGCAGAGCGATGCTGGATATCTTCTCCGGTCCCTAGGCTGGTTCACAGAGCCACGTCCAATGATTCTCTTTGCGACGACACATAAAGTATAAGAACACAAGCTCTGTAGATTCCCTGGTTGAATGCAAAGCTCTAAATAAAAATCCTCCGCTCAAAGCTAGTGCTCTATCAACACCGAAGCCTGAAACTTATAACCCGAAACAAAAGCAACACTGACATCGGCTTGTTGGAATCACCGCCTTCGTTCGCAAAGTAAACAACACGATTTCTCTTGAGTCACAGCCACGTGAAGCGACGACGACGTCTTTAGAAACTAGGGCGTTCAACCGGTTCAGTCATATTAGTCAGGTTCACTATGTATTTTCGTGGGATTTTTTGGAGATTAGTAAAGTGCCATATTTTTGGAAAGCTTGAAACATCAGGAATTCAAAAATCCATGTTTACATTTGCTCAGATGTTTGTTTGGCCGCCATTTCGGATAATCAAAATGGCCGCACGAAAATATAAATTTTAAACTATATCTCGGCTTCCAAGTGACAAAGGAAGTTATATAAAAATGCTATTCTTATGTTTTCACCAAGAATATTAAAATCAACGTAAATTTTTGTAAATATGCAGCCACAGCCGCGATTTGGGATTTAAACCATGGCTGACCCTTAAAATACGAATTTCACTAGAATTTAGCTTCCAATGACATAGAGAGTTCATGTTAGTTGTTCCTTCTATGAAATACACCAAAAATATATTAAATAAGTGTTTACATTTGAAATAGATACTCCTATGGTCGATTTTTGGACTTTAAAAATGGCCTGACCAGAAATAAAATAATACTTGCTTGATATCTCGATATGTAATTTTTTTAGAACGTTGGTAAAAAAAGGCTCTTCATTTGAGTTTAAATCATAAATATAAATAAATTCCTGAAAAAAATTGCTTACAGGCCCATATCGCTGCCATTTTGGATTTTTAAATGGTCACTATCAAACGAGATATTCATGATATCTTGGCTTCCACGTGACAGAAGGTAAATGTAAAATGATCCTTCTTTGTTAAAACATCAGGGAGATAAAATTTACAATTAAATTGGCATAACGAGCCAATTGTATTGCTATGGCCGCCATTTTAAAATGGGTTCCGATTCGTAAGAATAACGTTAATTTCGGCTTAGATTTGTTTTTTTGAAAGGAATTAAAATGTGCGTTTTTACATAAGAATAAATAAATTTATCTTTTATTTGCACAAATCATTTGGCGTTGCTACATGATGAGATATAGAGAAATTGGATTGTTTACAAGGTGCAGAGAGTGGCCAAATTACCGACTTCAAAACGTCTGCCATTTGCTGTTAAAGGGGTTACACGTAGTACAAGTTCATCACAAAATGCAGTGTAACACAAGTCAGAATATCTTGAATGCTGATGAAACTGGACAGAAACTTACCAAAAGCTACGTCACTGAACGCATCAATAGAGATGTCAGCCTCGGGTGGGCACCAGTGAAAAACAGATCAAGAGATACATGTCTGGCAGCAAACAGCAATCGATAAAGCTATGTAACCAGACAGTTGACCTGCGACTGCGTGAAACCAAAAATCTATTGGTCACCTGAGGTTTTGAGTGATCAAACAGAGATTTTGACCAAAAGAATGCTTTTGGTAACTTTCAGTTTACATTTGATCCGAGAGCACTTTTGCTCCAGATGGGTCAATGTTACCATGTAATGACAAATCTAAGCTGGATACACAATCAAAAAAGAAGTTAGCAAATACTGATGAAAGCAATGGGCAGACAAAAAACTCTAGCAACAAGTGTGCAATGACCCTTTTCATCAACAATCCAAGAATCGCCGTAGTTGACGGAATGGTTCTTCTCCAGAAATGATGGGAAAAGCAGGTCATTAAAAACAGTAAGAGATCTTGCTTGCACAAAGTTTCAAGGGACAGGCTTACGAGTTGATAGCGGGGAGTCAGTGAATTTTTTCTGGATTTTGATAATACAAACCCGATTCACTTAAAGAGACAACTAGAAAGAAACTTTCGAAAAGGAAAAAAGCTCCAGTACATATCAAATTGCTGATGGGCCCAAAACGTCAATGGCATACCGCTTAAAAGGGTTTTCTATACAGAAAACAAAATCAGAACCTTACCTGACAAACCCTTTCTAAAGCAATCCAAGTCTACAAGAAAAAAATCACCTAGCTGAGGTAGTAATTACATCAGAATCAATTGACACTAGAAGAAAAAGAAATAACATTTTGAAGACAACAATCACGAAGAAACAGACACACTTTTGATTTGCCTGGCAATAGTAGCATCACAACAGTTACCTGACGCAAAATTGATGTAAGTCACTCCTGATACAGATATTTGGTTCTGGCTCTTTCAAAACACTGACAAGCTGTGCAAAAGAACGACACTCTCGAGGTATCCGGTACGGGGAAATAGAAAACCCAAACTGTAGAGCTTGAGGCACGAAAAATGCGCAAGCTTTTTACCTATATACCACGCATTCACTGAAGCGGACAACTTTGGGAAGTTCTCAGGAATAGGTAAAACCAAATGGTTTTAAAATGTACTTGAACGCTGATGAAACCGTCTATGGAAGGTTATCTTAAGCAGGAGGTGAAAGACGAACTGGAAAATTTTGTTTGCTCGATGTACTGCCGAAGGGTCTGTACGTCGGAAGCATACCTGATCTAAGATAGCATCTGTTCTGCAAACAACTCGCAGAAAGCAAAAAAGTTACCACCTTCACTTGCACTTGAAGAACACATCAAGCGCGTGCAGATACAAAGCCAGGTATGGTGCCAAGCCACAGTCATGCAGCAGCAGTTCTTGACCCTTTAAAATTAGGTTACTTTTAAAGGGTACAGGTGGACATTATTCTGCCAGTTACTACAAAGGTTCTTCAGCACCACAGGCTATCATCGAGTTGGTCAGATGCCAATGTAAAACCAACTGCTCCCCGCAAAGATGTTTATGTAGAGAAAGAATAACTTCCATGCACAGAAAATTACTTTGCTTCTAAAAAAAACCAAATGCGAAAATGACTAGGCTGCAGCATTGTAAATAACTGACAGTGAAAGTGATGAAGATAAGGTCTCGGAAATGATATTAAAGAAGATAATGTGTCCCAATGAAAAATTTTTTTCATAATTTCACATAAACTTAAAAATAAAAATAAAAAGCTATTAACTTCTGAAAAGTATGCCTGTAAAAATATTGCGATCAATAGGCCCTACCTACATTGCATTCTCCCTTTCCCTTTTTACTATAGATAAATGCAACATTATCAGCGTTTTTTGTATTTTATATTATTTACCAAAACGTTGTAAATTCCAGTAGTCTCACAAAATACAAACATCACTTAAATTAACTGTGCCCAAAGGAAACTTTAAAATTCCTTTTTTATGTTGAAACAAATTTTTTGTTTAAAAAATTCCCATGATAATGCGCGGCCATTTTTAATTTAAAGTGGCTGCTAAAAGTTATCTTTGTAGATGCAGGCGTAGTTTAAAACATTCCAGATTTTAAAAAATACAAGAGAGATTCACGTTATTCTAAACGTATCGGACGCCATTTTAAAATCCAAAACGGCGGCCATAGCAAAAAAACAATTGGCTTGTCATGCCAATTTAAATATAAATTTCATCTCTCTGATGTTTAAACATAGAAGAAGCATTTTACATTTTCCTTCTATGTCACCTGGAAGCCGAGATACCATGAAATTCTCGTTTTACGACGGCCATTTTAAAATCCAAAATAGCGGCGAAATGGGCATGTAAGCAATTTTTAGAAGGGGTTTATGTATATTTATGATATTAACTCAAATAAAAGCCTTTTTACAAAAGTTCTTAAGGCTATTCCACCGCGTTTTCTATTTTCCAAAAAAATGCTATAAGTCAAAATATAGTGAATGGCTTTAAAACATGGCTATTTTAGAAAATCAAAAATATTTTTTCCAAATTTTCTGACCGGTACACGGTCAATATAGCCACCTCAGAATAATTTCAAACTTCAATTCCCCAGGGCACACCATTCAACGTAGGGTGTTGTGCTTTTGTGACATTAATTTTCAACTGTTTTTCTTTGGAACTGATGAGAGAAAACAGATTTATTTAACAATTGTTTTTCTTGCGAATTTTTCGTTTGGCGGTACAAATCGGTAAAAATACCCCCACAAACGAAAAAATTCGCTGGAAAGACAAATTTTTAAAATAAATCTGTTTTCCTCAGTCAGTCCATAGAAAAACAGTTAAAAATTAACGTCACAAAAGCACAACACCGTACGTTGAATGGTGTGCCCTGGCGAATTGAAGTTGTAAATTATTTGAGGTGGCTATATTGGCCGTGTACCGGATCAGAAAAATTTGCGAAAAAATATTTTTGATTTTCTAAAATAGCCATGTTTCAAAGCCATTCACTATATTTTAACTTAGTAGCATATATTTTGGAAAATAGAAAAACGCGGTGGAATAGCCTTAAACAATTACAAATCGAGATATCAAGCAAGTATTATTTCTGGTCAGCCCTTTTTAAGTCCAAAAAAACGACCGTAGGGGCATATATGCAAATGTAAAACACTTTCAATATATTCCTGGTGTATATACATAGAAGAAACAACTTACATGAACTCTCTATGTCAATTGACGACTAGTGATTTACCCGCCCCCTGACGTCACGAAGCAACGTGGCGGAATGATGTGGGGTGATCCCCATTCAGCAAGATGACGCCTGCTGAACGGCGCAAAAATTATCACGCTCTTACTTTTATTCTTTTCATAATTTGGAAAAAAACCTTTGGAATAATACGTAGTAAACATATAATTACTTCTAAAAGTGATGATCTCGAATTTTTAGACACAGCCATAAACTTGTTATATCGATGTACGTATTATACCCCGGAAAAAATATTAAAAATTATAAATTTTGTCAACTTCTATTTGACAAATAACATTCAATCGGATTTCAACAAGACCTCATTCAAAGTATGCATCTGACTCTTAAGACAAGAAATAAATTAACTTTCTAGATAGAAAGTGCACTGAACGAAAATTCACAGCATAGACTTATGTTCAAGGTGTGTTTTTTCATAACAAATATGCACTTTTGACGTGCGGGGAAACGGCCCTTTAAAACAAACTACACTCTGCATATTA
>JAMZAV010011766.1:0-19555 GCA_024449915.1 Sweltsa coloradensis | reverse complement strand
GAACGTTATGGCGAGACATACAAACAAACAAAAAAAAAAAAAAAAAAAAAAAAAAAAAAACCAGTGACTAATTTTTCGGCAGAGTCAAATGGAAACGCTCGCTTCGCTCGCTTAATAATAATAATAATAATAATAATAATAATAATAATAATAATAATAATAATAATAATAATAATTATTATTATTCTAATAGACACCCAGAACGACTAGACGATCAAACACAAGAGGTAGATATGAATAACGCATTAGAAAATACACCTGACATTATCCATCTAAAGAACATCCTAGCTTTAGCATTTGCAACAGCCATGTCAGAGTTTGCGCACGTAGAACCAAACAAAAGACCATACATACCTAAACCCAAGCATTCAAAGGAAATGAAAACAGCGGTACACATAATGAACACACATATTTTATCAGTATACACACAAGACGAACTATCAATTGCAGACGTTCATGCGGCAATTCACTGTGCAGCTGTAGCAGTGATTAGATACTTGGGCTTAAAGGTAAAATCTGCGACTTCTTCAAAGACAAAACAAGAGAAGAAAATTCCGAAATAAGAACAGCGACTCATTGGGAGAATCGATGAGTTAAGAAAAGATATCGGTAGATTGGAACAATTGCGAATGGGTAATCGATCTAAAAATGTGTTACTATACCGCCAAAATATATTTGAAAGAATCAAGGTTCACACAAAACATGAAACACTGAACAAATTGATTCACGAATATTTGGATACACTTAAACAAAAAGTAAGTTCTCTTGCTAAGAGATTAAAAAGATATAGAGAATGTAGCATTAGAAAAGAACAAAACTGAATGTTCAAAGAAAAGGAAAAACAGTTTTACCAAAAACTATCTAGTTTTTTAGTTTTAGTTTTAGTTTTAGGGCGCTTCAACGGCAAAGATTATTCGCGCCTCCAAGATATTTAGTTGCCTATGTATGAATGTAAAATACGGTTAAAAAGGTTAAATGTGGTTTTCATATCATTGTCATAAAAAGAATTGCCAAGGTCGATATAATTGTAGACAGCCAAATCGGGAAAAGGAATACATGCTAAAGTTGTCATATGTAGAAAATGTCAAATTACCAAATCAAAATTAAAATCATTATCAGGAAACCGTTGCCAACGTCGTCATAATAAATAGCAAGTCAACATGCTTCCTGGATTTTTTTATTTTTATATGAACTGTCATAGTTTGTCGATCAGATTGCTAAGGTTTAAGAAATCTGATAAGTTTTTCACTTTTTTCATAAGACAAAAGTTCTTCATATGATAGATTTATATTTAATTGGAGTCTCAAACCATCATACTTAGAGCAGTCAGTCAACAAATGATGAACGGAGAGCAACACATCACACGTGTCGCAAATCGGAGCAATCTTATCTCTGGTAAAAAGATAGGCAATACAACCTCCTCACGACGAGAAAGTATGGAAGAAGGGGGTCGTACTTTCAGTGAAAGACAGGGCATCACACGAAGCAGTTTATTATTCTGCAAAGCATTCCAACAATCCTGACCTAATTTCAACATATGGTTCTTGAACCCACTGTGAACATCAGGAACAGGTACGAGGTCAAAATCAGTTGATGCTTTTTGCGTTGCAGCCTTGGCTGCCAAGTCAGCCTCCTCGTTGCCAGAGATACCTACATGACCAGGGACCCAGCAGAACATGATTTTGTAGCCTCTCGCATGAAGTTTCTCCATGAAGAACTGAATGTCAATTACTAAATGGTGAGTAGAGAACATGACGTGGAGTGCCTGAAGTGCACTTAAAACTATCTGAACATACCATGAAGCTTCCGCATCTTTGTTTCATAATATATCTCAAAGCTTCTCGTATGGCATACATTTCAGCAGTAAAAACAGAACACATGTCATGAAGTCTGAAACCAACACCACTGCCGCCATAATAGTAAGCGCAACCAACCTTCGAGCCGGTTTTAGATCCATCAGTGAAAAGGAATTTAAAGGTATGGTATTCGTGACAAATAGCTTGAAAACTAGTTTTGAAAATTACATCTGAGGTTGTGGACTTATTACATCGGCAAAGGTCGAAACAAATTTCAGGTTCCGGAAGTAGCCATGGAGGGTTTTCGGCTCAAAACGAAACTCAATAGATTGGGTACATCAAAATTTAAAATTCTAAAAAAGATGTCTACAACGTAATCCGACAGGAAGGGTCGCCAAAGGTTTGGTATCGAAGTGACGGACAAATCTCTCATCAAAAAGAGCGTTATGAGATGGGTGGTTACACATTGCCCGGATCTTCAATACGTATCTGCCCAACAAGTAGTTCCGTCTTTCTGCGAGGGAAGTCATTCCTGCCTCAGCATACAGGCTGAGGACGGGGCTCGTCCGAAATGCACCCGGCGCCAGCCGGAGACCACTGTGGTGGACAGTATCGAGAAGTTTCAAGGTGGAATCACGGGCCGACGAGTAGACCCAACAGGCATAGTCCATTACGGACCTAACCAGTGAGCCATATATATGCAAAAGACATGTCCTGTCCGCACCCCATGAAGTGTTACTAAGACTTTAAGGATGTTTAATTTCACATACATCGTTTGCGCAATTCTGTGACGTGGTATCTCCAATTTAGTTTAGTATTAAACTCCAAGCCAAGAACGCGAACGTGTGGTTTAAATTCAAGTTGCACACCGTTAAGAGTAAGACGTAGATCTACGTGCATATTCCGACTGCAACAAAAGTGAATGCATTGTGTTTTATCGGCAGAAAATTTTGTGCCGCGTGCTCGGGCCCAATCACCGATGTTGTTCAATGCAATCTGTAGATGTCGTTCGGCAACGGAAATGTTGACCGACCTATAGAAAATCCCCAAGTCGTCGACGAATAAGTAGGACATGATGGACTTAGGTATGCACGAGGTGACACTGTTAATTGCGACTGCAAACAGGGGAACCGAAAGGACAGATCCTTGAGGAACTCCCGTTTGCAGTTCATACGGGTCTGATAAAATGTTATTTATCCGTTCTTTAAATGTTCTATCATGAAGAAAGTTCTGGATGAACCTGGGCAAGTGACCTTTGAAATCCCACTCGTGAAGTTGTTGTCATATGGCATAGCGCCACGTTGTGTCATATGCTTTCTTTATGTCAAAGAGTACAGCTATTACGTGCTGTTTAGCCACATAACCTTCTTGGATGAAGGTTTCCAAACGCACGAGGTGGTCGATTGAACTCCGTCGCTGTCGAAATCCACACTGAACATTAGTAATCAAGCCACGAGATTCCAAAAGCCACATCAGGCGCTTATTGACCATCTTCTCAAACAATTTGCAGAAGCAACTAGTTTGAGATATGGGTCGATAACCGGGTAAAGTTTTGTCATTACCTGGTTTCAAAAGCGGAATAAGAATAGACCTACGCCAAACGTCAGGGAATCCGTCCGATAACCATAACGAATTTAGGGAGAGCAGAATAATCTCAAGAGATTGGTCAGTCAGGTGGATGAACATTTCATTGTGGAGCTTGTCTTCGCCCGCGGCCGTTTTCCTTAAGGAGTTGATGGCAGTTTGCAATTCCCAAAACGTAAAAGGCCGATTGTAAATTTCAGTATTGTCGGAAGCAAATGAAAGCCGTTGTTGTTCGCTTCTTCGTTTCCGTTGAAGAAAGACTGCATCATAGCGAGCGTTGCTGCTTACCGAAGCAAAGTGACTGGCAATCACCGACACTACGTCATGCCGTGAAGAAACAAGCGCCCCATTGTCCAGGATGGCCGGAATAGAAGACATTAAGCGTCCCGCAAATAGACTTAATCTTCTTCCACACTGTGCTGGAATTTAGATTATGGGTAATAGTGGAGACGTAGTCCCTCCACGGAATTCTTCTTACTCAGTTTAATGATATAACGGGCCTTGGCCTTCAGGCGTTTGAAGGCTATCAAGTTCTCAGAAGTAGGGTATGTATTAAATTGTCTGTAAGCTTTTTTTCGGGCTTTTATTGCGTCTGCGCATTCTTCGTTCCACCATGGAACAGGTTGGCGACTGTTTACCGGCAGTCAATGGTATGGCAACGGATGCTGCATCGAGTAAACATTGGCAAACTTCAGCCAGAAGTTCGTTGGAATCACGAAAACGAGTGAAGTCTACTTTTTGCAATGCAGACTCACTCAGGTCTTGATATTTGCCCCAATCAGCTTGATGTAATTTCCATCGTTGTTCTGGGCGGAACACTGGTCGGTTGTTTGCGAAATGTATCTCAAGTGGAAAGTGGTCACTACCGTGAAGATCATCCAACGTAAATAACTCCCAAGTCCAGGGACAGGATTATTGTGCACATCACAAGATCTATTGCCGATAAGGTTCCAGTGTAAGAAGTGAAATGTGTCAACTGGTCCGAATTTAGGAGGGAAACGTTTGCGTTCTGTACGAAATCTGCCATAACATCGCCTCTACGGTCTGATGTCGTTGAGCCCCAGTCTACATGGTGAGCATTAAAATCGCCAGTCAATATAAACGGTCTCGGCAGTTGAGCAATTACTGCTTCCATATCACCTCTAGTAAAGTTGAAAGATGGCGGTATGTATATAGAGCAAAAGGTGATAGGAGTTGTCAGATGTGCTGTAACTGCAATAACTTGAAGACGAGACTTAATATTAACATGAATGGCATGCACAGAGTCATGTACCATAATGGCGACACCCCCCTGTGCACGGTCACCACCAGTGAAATCGAGACGGTATATTGTGTAGTGTTTGAATTTTGGATTGTCAGTGAGTTTAAAGAGAGTTTCCTGAAGTAGAATGACTTTAGGTTGTGTGTCTCTAACAATGATCTGCAGTTCTTCTCGGTTTGTGTTAGAAACCTCGACAATTCCACGAGATAAAGTTGGCTATAATGTGGGTGGTATTTGAAGTTTGAAAAATATTAATGAGAAGTTTATCTAGCGAGTGTGGTATCCAAGAAGCCTAGGTGATGAGTGAAGACTTGCTATTTACATCCATTCAAGTTTCTCAAAAGAGTATCTGGATTCTGGTCCATTAGCGGATCAGAAACCATGTCCTCTTCCGAAGAACTGAACTTTCTTCGATCAATTTTTTTGTTTTTTGTGCCCATATTTGTTTGAGCACGTTGAAGAACAACAGTGGGAATCAACGAATCCACTGTTGTTGTTGTTGATATTTTTTTAAATGCACTAGTAGTAGTGCTGGAAGATGTTGCTACTGGTGCGCTCTGCTTACGTGCAGAAACACAACCCTCCACTGAAGGAGATCGTGCTGGTTGTATCTGCGGCGTTGATGTAACAGCATTTTGCTTTTCTGAAGGTGAGCAGTGTTTATTAGGAATCACATTCGGCATTGAATTTCTTGAATTTTTTAAAAATTCAAGGACTTCACCGAGTTGACTAGTCAAGGTTTCAATTTGTTTTGCCTGTTGTTGCACAGTTTTAGACAACTGTTGAACCGTCTCCTGCAAAGCGTGGTTTTGTGCCAGAAGTTCTGCCTCTCTACTGCTGGAGGAAGAACTCTGTACTACCGATGCAAATGAAACGGAAGAGGTTACTGGCTGTGCCGAACCAATGCGCCGTCGTGCCTCAAGAGGGGAAATTTTTTCCGTGATTGATAATTCCAGGATTGCTTGTTCTTTTAACCACATTGGGCATGTGGGTAATCGAGCAGAATGTGGGCCCTTGCAATTTACACAGCACGGCTTCTCCTGACAAGGAGGGGAGTGAGCGCGCAAACTACAATTTGGACAAATTTCTTCTGATGTGCATCTGGCCTGTGTGTGGCCGAGTCGTTGACACTTGAAACAACGGAGTGGGTTTGGTATATATGGACGGACTTTTAGACAGTAGAAAGCAATTTTGACATCGGTAGGTAGCTGAGGTAAAGCAAATGATAGTATCAGTGCAGGAGTCGGAGCAAGTGATCCGTTTTTCCTACTCTGAATCCTGGTCACTTCAACAACTTTGTGATTGGCGGGGTATTAATTTATTTCCTGTTCCAAACAATTCAATAAGTCAAAACACAATACCACTCCCTTACATACGTTAAGAGAGTGATGTCCATCAACTGAAACCGGCAGAGAGCAGAGTGTTTTCACTTCCAGTAATATTTTCGATTGTTTCTCGGTTGCGCAATGGATCAACAAGGATCCATCACGCAACTTTTTTACAGAGGGCAAAGCCCCCAAAATGTCTTCTAGAGTCTTTTCAATAAACAAGGGATTCACTTTGGAAAATGTTCTCCCTGATGGTTTGACAACAAGGTACAGGGGAGTGACAAACATACTATAGTTGTCTTCCACCTGCACTTCCTCATCTGATGATGCTTCTTTGCGCTTTTTAGAGTTAATTCCTGTAGATAAATTTTTATTAGACATAGAATTTAGTTTGTTTCGTCTACTGCGCTCCCCACCCTCCATGGAGCCTCAAATGGGACGTCGAAAACGGCGCCAGGGATACGCAATTGATATAGCAATTAAGCTAACCCAATGTGTGCAACAAATGTCTACACTTGCCAATTGATACAGGTCGGGCTAAACCTGTACCACCCGTCTAGAATAAGCAGGGGCCAAAGCTGCGTGTTGGTCCATACAACCCTCAGGTTGCACTTCTCTCAGCAGCCAGGATCCCCATTTCCACCGACACGGGTCGCACCGCACGGCAAACACGGCGGAGAGCGTTTGGATTACTAAGGGGGCCAGCACTGATGATAAGAACAAGATGAAAAAGATTAAAAGGTGAGAATGGATTTGTGATTTATGAAAGAGGGCGGAAGGGAAATGTGCATGAGGGCCCCCTTAATGGGCACCGGTCACTACGTGGAAGAACTCTCTTCGACCGGTTAAGCTTTCGTGATCCATGGTTAATGACGCACAGTTTTATAGAAAATAACTTTTAATCCCGACGTTTCGGAAAACTAGGTTTCCATTTTCAAGGGAAGGTTAAAACAAAATTTAATAAAACAACAACAGCATTACAAAAATAAACAAATAGAAGAATAAAAGAAAAAAACACACTACCTTGCAAACATAGAAAATTAAGATCCAATTGCAGTGACCCCAAAACCAAATCACATGGTTGCATTGTGAGTGCGACTTCTTGTGACCATTCCAGCAGGCCTATCGCTGTCTTCGTGTCTTGGTCTTGGACTTCCAAAGATCCACAAAGCAAACTTACCATTAGACCGATTGTCATGCAGTAGATCACCTACACAGGCTCTGGCAAAACATCTCGCTAATTGTTTGCAGCCCTTTTCTGAAGATGCCAAATCTTACGTGAAAAACACTGCACATTTCATAAGTCTTCTGGATTTTTGGATTGGATATTGCTTTACGTCTCATATTTATGCAACTTGGCTAATCGAGACGAAGGGAGGGACGAAAGGGATGACGCGGGGGGACAAGGGGTGGACAGGCCTGTGCTGGTCAGAACCAGCCACAAGCATATGGGGAGGGCAGGGGTTCCCCCACGTCGTGGTCGTCTCCGTCTGTGTCATCATCCGTCCGTGTTGTCTTTGTCGTCGTCGTCGGGGAGTTAGTCAAAGGGAAGGGGTTCCCCAACGACGACCCAGAGCTCGCCATTAGTTTCAGGGAGTGAAACTCCCTATTCACGGGCCAAACCGCGAGAAGGTGTCGAGTTGGAATTTGAAAAACATCAGGCTAGACCCAGGCGATATACTGGTGAGCTTTGACGTTGTTTTTCTCTTGACAAAGGTACCAGTAGATGAAAAATAATAATAAATATTGCTTTACGTCTCATATTTATGCAACTTGGCTAATCGAGACGAAGGGTGGGACGTAAGGGATGACGCGGGGGGACAAGGGGTGGACAGGCCTGTGCTGGTCAGAACCAGCCACAAGCATATGGGAGGGCAGGGGTTCCCCCACGTCGTGGTCGTCTCCGTCTGTGTCATCATCCGTCCGTGTTATCTTTGTCGTCGCCGTCGGGGAGGTAGTCAAAGGGAAGGGGTTCCCCGACGACGACCCAGAGCTCGACATTAGTTTCAGGGAGTGAAACTCCCCTATTCACGGGCCAAACCGCGAGAAGGTGTCGAGTTGGAATTTGAAGGCCCACCAGTAGATAAAGCTTTGAAAATAATCTCAGAAAAATACCCTGTCGCAAAGCATGTAGTCACTTTGTCCCAGCATTGTATGTCATCTACATACTTTGTTTATGAAGGAAAGTTCTATAAACAAGTCATAGGCGCACCGATGGGCTCACCATTATCACCAGTAGTAGCAAATTTGTATATGGAAGATTTCGAGACAAGAGCACTTGAATCGTCCCATTACAAACCTCGAGTTTTGTTGAGATACGTTGACGACTATTTTGTAATTTGGCAACATGGGCAAGAAGAGCTACCGAGTTTTTTAAACCACCTAAACTCTATCCATTCTGACATTCAATTCACACCATGGAAGTTGAAGTAGACGTAAAATTGCCTTTCCTTGATCCCTTGATAATTGGGAAACCTGATGGCCTTTTTTGGGCCACACTGGGTACAGAAAGCCAACTCATACCAATGGGTTTTTTGCATGCTTTCACATCATCACCTTCGCAACTTCAATCAAAAGCATTACTTTGGCTAAAAACTTTCGAAGAATAACTGACGAAGAACTTTAGACGAAAAAGGGCAAGATTCTACGTGAGGCACTCTAAGTAAGGGGTTTCCAAACCCGGTTTGCCACAAGGTTTGGGAAAAAAAAAACCAAAGCAGAAAAAAACTCAAGTCTCCAGTAGCAAACCAAGAGCCACTGCTATTTGCCATATGTGAGGGCCCACCGCCGAATGGGCAAACTACCCCTTTGAAAACATCAAGAGGGTCTTTTCGACAGACAGAATTTAGGCGAAATGTTGGTTCCCAAAAACAAGTTTCTTTGGAGGGTTGGGGCGTTTACGAGTTTCCGGTGGAGATCTTCGAAGACATTGTTGGAAAAACTGATGTCGTGCGCCACAGGAACACTAGCTCCCCCACAACAAGATGGAAAAACAAAAATTTCTTTGGCACAAAATGTCAAGAAGGAGGGTCATTTTTATTGATTTTTGGACGGAAAGAGGCCTCTTGCCATAATAAGCCATCTAAGCCCTCTTTCTAGTGGATTTTCAGAGGGCAGGGAAATTGAAAGGGCCCACTCAATCTTAACAAACAGACGATGGGAAACGTTTGGGTCAATGGTGGAAGCCGTTTTTTGGTTTAGAGGGTGGGGAAAGAGAGGGGGACAACGAGATCGAGTGCTGCTGCTCAGCGAAGGGGGGCGATACGGACGGAGCCCGCCATCATGTCTAGAAATGGGGAATCCACAGAAGATGACTTGAAGTCAACGCAGCTCTTGAAAAGGTGGGATGAGCTGCCAGTGGTACCAGACCCGAAGACAGTATAGGCCTGCTGGAAGGTCACAAGAAGTCCCATGACAATGCAACCATTGATTTTTTGGTTTTTGGGGTCACTGCAATTTTATCTTAATTTTTTAATGTTTGCAAGGGGAGTGTGTTTTTTTTTTGTTTTTCTATTTATTTTCTTTTTTTTTAATGCTGTTTTTGTTTTTTGAATTTTTTTTTTAACCTTCCCTGAAAAAGGAAAAACCCAGTTTTTTTCGAAAAAGTCCCGGATTAAAAGTTTTTTCTAAATATGTTTTCTGATTATTTACCGTAAAAAAACTTAAAAAATTACCATGGATCAGAAAGCTTAAGACAAAACATTTCGCCTGTACGGGGGGAGACATTTTCTGTGTGAGTCTATTTGGTGCACGCGGTGCAAGAAAAAATGCTTTTTTGCGATTTGAGCTTTTTACTACGTGAGATACCACAAGGTAAAACCAAATTTTCTCCCGTTTAAAATTTAATAAGATTTCATAGCACTTGTAGAATTCTAAACAAGCTAGCATGAGCTCTTGAGGATTGCATTTCTGACAAGTACCCTACATGGATCGCATGTCAAACAACTTTTCAACCTACACGACACCCTTTGGTAGAGAATACATTCTTCTTACTCGATAAAATAGTCAACTTGACAATGTGTCGAGCTTTGAACGATGTGATGGGCTAAAAATCGCAAAAGAACAATTTTGTTTAGGCTACAAAACAATGCTTATTTGGCGTAGGCCTCCCGCCAAACCAACTACAAACTGTGGGTAAAGATGTTCAAGGGCCCCCTTCAACGATCAGGGACCCCGGTACCTCACGGTAAAATTATGGTATGGAAAGACTATATGTTGGATGCAGCTGCCAGGCGCAACCTCGGGGGCGGATAGAGGTGGCAGCCGACTGAGAACCCGGCCAGGGCCAAATTGCGCAGACGTGATGTTTGGAAAAAAGAATTGAATTTTTTTAAATTAATTAAATCGATACGGTTTTTTTGATCGAGGAGAAAAGTAGTTTTTACATGGCAGTGTTCGTAAAATGTGAAAAAAATTTAAATGATTCACAGTCAGTTGTGAAATCTTCGAAATGACTTTAACTTAGATGTGTGTAGTACTTTTCCAATCGGGGAGAAATTATTTTTAAAGGGTATAATTTTGAAAAAAAAGGCCGGGGGGATTTTTTAGGGGAGGCCCTTTTCTAAAGGTAGGTTTTCTTTGGTACACACTTTTTTATTCTTTTTGAGAAATTAAAAATCTGGTTGTGTTTACGTGAAGGCCAAAGGTTTATCATCACCATTTTTACTTTCAAACATAAACAAAATTTGACAAACAAAAGACCGAGTCGCTTCTTTTTTTTTTATTTGCTTAACGTCTAAAATTTATGAACTAGGCTTTTCGAGACAAAGAGGGGGGGAAGTAAGGGATGACACGGCGGGGACAAAGTGGGACGGGCCTGTGCTAGTCAGAACCAGCCAAAGCATATGGGGAGGAGGGGTTTCCCCACTATGGTCTTTCCCCTCTGTGTCATCATCCGTCCTGTTGTCTTTGCGTCGCCGTCGGGGAGGTAGTCAAATTTTATTTGGGAAATTTCTTTTTGTCCATATTTATGCAATTGGGTAATCGAGACGAAGGGGGGACGTAAAGGGGTGCGCGGGGGGGGCAAGGGGGGGCAAGGGTAGTCAAAAGGGGGGGAAAAAGTCCGTACAAAAGGGGGGAATTATGAAAATGCTTTGTGGGTAAGGGAAAAATAATTCACATTTTTCAAGCACAGATCCAGGAAAAATTTCAAGGCCTGCTGAATTTTGTTTTTCAGAGTTTTTTATGATATCGGTTCTTCTATGGGTGGGGGATGGAAAAAATTGAATTAATTTCCTGCTTATTTCGATGACACCAGTATGAGGTGAGGGGGTTTTGTTGAGGTCGACTGTTTATACCAGCATTGATAAAAAACTCTTTAGATGATTTTATATACTTTTGGGTCAGAGTTTGGGAATTTTCCGCTAAAGTTGATGATGTTGATTTCAGGACTAGGGGCCTTAGTTTGAGCATTGATACTGCCAGTAGCTTTCGATATGTTATTTGCAGAAGATATAACCTGATCAAAGATGTTGTCGTTTAGCTTGTCTGATGTTAAGTGCATGACTTTTTTTAATATACGAACCAGGGTTAAGTTGATGGTCTTTGGTAGTTTTGCAAAGGGTTTTTTTAGGTAATTGTCGCATTTTTTTTGGCCCTTGCTTTTGGCTGTTTTGATAACCAGAACAGTTTTTTTTTTTTTTTGTTTTTTTGCCAACCCAAAGGGGAATGCTGGTTAAATAATTAAGAAGATCATTAAGAATTCGTTAAAACATCTGGTTGGTTTTGGATTGGATATTGTTTAAAACTTCTATTTGTGAAAACTAGGCAAAACGAGACGAAGGGAGATCGGTTAACCCAGAAAGTCAGACATTCTTCATACTAATAAATTTATAAAGTGTTTTTGTATTTTTTTTGCTAAATATCTAGAGAAACCCCAAGTGGGAGAGGCTTTTATGGGCGAACTGAGTTGCAGGGGTTATGGCACAAGGTCGGATGTGTGGGTAAAGGGTATTTGTTTTGTAAAGGGAAGGGTCAGAGGGGTTATGATGTTGTCAAAGTGACTGACTTGCCCCAAGTGTACGGGGGGTGTTGAATTTTTCGTGTAAGTTAAATGAGTTTAAAGATAAAGGAATAGGTCGCGGGCTCGTGTTTTTGGAAAGAAGTTTTAATTTTAAAGTCGCCGCATAGGGCTATTTTTTGCCTTAGGGAACGTTTTGTACGTTTATAAGGGTCTTTCTATTTTATCTAAGAATATTGAAGTTTTCCTAATGGAGATCTGTATAGGACAGTATGGTGACGGGATAGGTAGATGCCAAACAACCATACATTCCAAAAATCCAATTTAGAGCAGATTGATCTAGGGCCCATATTGGGGTTTAGTTTAGGGGTTTGGTTTTTTGAGAGAATTTTCTACCCCACCATTAGATTTTAATTTTTACATAGCAACCCAAAAAAAGATGTTAAGGGCGGGAAAAAAATGTATGATTTTGCAATACCCTTTAGCAAACCAACACACGGAAGAAAAATATCTCTTTCACAAAAAAAAAGGCATATATTTTTTTGTTTTAAAGGCTCTTATCTCACTCTGTTTTTAAAACCCAAACACTTGCAAAACACCAACCCGAAGTCTGTACCAGCGGAAACCCACATAGCCCAACACCTGGACAGCTAACATTTCCATGTGAAAGAGAAAAAAAGCAAATAAAATTTCAGTCTGGACAGAACAACAAAACCCCTGCCTTAACAAACACGAAACTAACATGCAAGGAAACAACAGCAAATACAACAAATTTTTACAGTAACAGAAACCAACTCATGGTACTGTTAATGCAGAAGAAAAAAAGAAAAAGATGAAGAGCGAAGACAAAACCGTCCACCTCAAAAAAGAAAAACTGGCCGACTGGGAAAAGAACGAGGCGTAGGCGGCAGCTGCTGCCTGCTGTCTGCGTGCATGGCCGGGATTGGTTATGGGGCGAAGGTGGGGCGCTACACGATGCGCGCGCCATCCTTTTGTCTTTGACTTGGAAAGGCCGGAAACGTGTACGCTACAGACCGTTCAACAAAATCAATAGAAAAAATTTTACATTTATTCATAATGGCATTTGTTTAATTATCGCACCGCGTTGTATCGGCGTTGTTATTTGGAGGTGAAAACTTCCAATTAAAGGGTTTGGGATATGGTGTACACCAACGTTGTATCAGCTTTGTATTTTAAGGGTTTCAAACTTTTTTAATTTAAGCTAGGATTATGGGTTACACCAACGTTATATCAGGTTGTTTTTTTGGGAGATTTTCAAATGTTCTTTTTAAAATTGTGTGTATTGAGCATTATTAAAATGGAATTGAAGAAGACAAATATAAGCGTACAAAACCCAAAAGGGGGAAAATTTTATGATTTCCCCTACGGAAGAAGGCGAGTTCCGGTTTAATGATGTTAAATATTGGCTTATGGACGTTTACAAATAACAAATACAGGATTTAATGATCCCGAAAATAAACATAAATTAATTAAATCAAAACATAGATCATATAAAAAAAGCCTTAATCGATCCGCAAACACAACAATTAATAAAAAAGCAAGAAAAAAAAAAAAATACATATGCTACGCGGAGTCAAGGCCCTCTAGATGGCGGTGGATTTTATCCCAAAAAGAAAAGGGTTTTCACACGGTTTTTCCCAAATACCCCGGCAATAAAAAATAATAGGAAACAAAGGGACTGGGAAGCGAACGTGACAAATTTAAAAATTTAAAAAAAAAAAGTGCAATGTGGGTCTAGCTATGCACCTTGTTATCAACGCGTCCAACTGAGCGTTTCCCAGTAGATTTTCAAGTTACATGGAAGTTTCAAGCGACCCCAAAACCACCCAACATTTAACTGATACTGGGGTGTAGTATCAGTGAGCACTTGCAAAACCGAGACAATGGGGGTTTTTAATGTTGTGTAAGAATGACAAAGCCAACCTACGGGGAAGGTTTTGGATTGGATATTGCTTTAGTTCAATTTATGCAAAATTGGCTAAACGAGACGAAGGAGGGACGTAAAGGGATGAGCGGGGGACAAGGGTGGACAGACCTGTGCTGGGCAGAACCACCACATGCATAGGGGAGGGGAGGGGGTTCCCCCACGTCGGGGGTCGTCTCCGAAACAATTTTTTACAACCAAAACAATTATTTATTTTTAGAAAAATTAAATGATTAGATTTTAAGTTTAATTTGAGAAAAAAAAATATTGTTTGAATTGTCCTCGTCTCAGGGCACCCCTTTTAAGGGTCGGGTTTCCCCGTAGCGATAGTGTCTTCTCATGTCAACTATGCGCGGCCATGAGTCGAGCGAGGAGCGCAGAGCAAGTGTTTTTTGCGAGTCCAGCGAGGAAGTGTCTCACCTGACGGAACATCGGGCATACAGTTTATAGGAAAGTCATCACACAACAGATATTTGATTGCGTCTTCTCGCATCTCCTGCTGAAATCAATTCAGTGGGTTTTTACTCGGGCAAGCTTCTAAACGAAACCTAAAGAGAGCATTTTAAAAGGGAAATGTCGACACAAGCCCCATCTATGAATGGGTTTTTCTAACTTTTTAACAGCGTTGGGGGCCCCCCCGTAAAGCATGCTTCTCTCCGAGATCGCGCTCCGACGAAACAGTCCGTGGTCTCGATGGCTGTGCGACTCGCCAGCCAGCCCCACGAGAGAGCAAGGATGTGTAGTGTGTGAACCGATCTCCGAGTATCTAACTTCTAGACGGAGAGCCCCGGGACGTTCTATTGCCTCTAAGGTACTTGTTTTGGGCCCCCTTTTGGGGTAAAGCGGAATTCAAATCATTTTTAAAAATGCGCGTCTTACAGTCAACGTGGGGCGTTTACCGTCGACGCCCCCAAAGTGGGGCCCCAAAAAAAGGTCAAAACTGCCCTATTTAAATATACAGATTAAAAAAATACGAAATTTCATAAAAAAAGTTAGCCCAAAAAAGAATACACTCGTACAAGGAGCTGCGGGGGGCGTTGCCCCCCCCGTCAGACCCCCCCAAAGGGGGCCCCCAAAAAAAGTAAAACTCGCCCTCATAAGAATACATGATTCAAAATATGTCATTTTTAGGAAAATTACCAGAAAAACAATATCCTCGTCAGAGGGGCGCTTTGGGGCCCCGTTGACCCACAGACCCCCCAAAGGGGGCCCCCCCCCAAACAAAGTCAAATCTGCCTCAAAGGTTAATATTTAAACATACGTATATTGTATAAAAGTTCCCGGGAAAAACGAATATCTTCGCCAGACGAGCTGCTTTGGGGGCTTTGACCCTTGGAACCCCCCAAAAGTGACCCCCAAAAAAGACAAATTGCCCTCATAAGGTATAAAATGTTTCAAAAACGCCATTTTATAAAAAAGGTACCAGAAAACGAATATCACTCGTCAGACGGCGGTTGGGGTTTTGCCCCGTTAGATAACCCCAAAGGGGCCCCCCCCAAAATGGTCAAATCTCCCCCGTGGATATAAATAATTCAAACATAGGCTACGTCATTTTATAGAGCCAGTTACCAGGAAAACAAATATCACTCGCGACGGCTGCTTTGGGGCTTTGATCCGTAAACCCCCCCTAAGGGGGCCCCAAAAAAAAGGTAAAATCTGCCTTAAAGGGTATATGTTCAAACATACGTCTTTTTAAAAGGTTAAATTCCCAGGGGACTAATATTAGTGTCAGACGTCTGCGTGCGATTTGACCGTCAAAGGGCATCAAAAATTGGGCCTAAAAGATCATATCAAATAGGCTTTTTATAGAAAAATTTACCTCGGAAAAAATATCCTTGTAAATGGCTGTTTATCCCCTTCCCCGCCATTCCCCCCCCCTAAAAAAAAATTTTAAAAAAAAGTTTTGTCTCAAATACTTACAAAATTATGTTGGTTTTAAATGGGTTTCGGGGCGTAATATGTGGTCATGATGTTTATGCATTTTTTGGGTCATTGAGCCCGAAACACCACTTTTTTTATTTTTTGGTGATATAGATCGAGAATAAATCGGAAGCATGTTATATTTCGTTTATGGTAATTTTTTAAATAAAAGGTGTATGTATAGTATTTTGGGGTGTAAACTGTAAAGAGTTTTGAAATTTTTTTTTTTTAAACCCAAATGAAGAGTTGTGTTATTTCACTACTTGTTGCATGATTCTCTGACGGTTTCTGATTTTTAAAATCACAGATTAGTTTAAAAATTTTTGCATATTGTATAACGAACAAAGAAAAATCATTGAAAATCATTTACTTCTTGAAATAATTATGGGGATCATAGCTCAGAAGTTACGTAAGAAATTACATCATATGATAACCCTTTTAAGCAAAAATCTTTAAATGTTTTGAATCATGAAATAGTTTTTATAATTTACAAAAAATTTAAAGGGGTTAAATATAAAAATTTGGGGTTTAAGTCAAAATTTTAAACCCCAAAACATAAAAACTTCCAACATTCTTTATCACAGTATGTTTGAACTTTTTTATCATAAATTTAGAAGAAATCATCATCTTTATCATAAGTAAAAATTTTTTAATGTGTTAAATCATGCAAATAGTGTTATAATTTACAAAAAAAAATTGAAGATTAGGATATATAAATTGGTTGGTAAAATTTAATTTAAAATAAAACTTTTTACACATTCGAAATACTGACGCTTGTACGCTTTAATATTTTAACGTAATATCATCATATCATACATAACATACGTAAAAATCTTTTACATGCGTTGAAACAGCAAATATTTTCATTAAAGACTTTTGAGCATTAGAATAAATAAATTGTAAAAAAAATTTAAAAACTGTAATCAATTCTCATCAATTACGTCCCTCGAAACACTATGTCAATTTCATCCCCATCGAAATTCTCTCTTCTAAATAGCATTGCTAATCTCTCAAGGACGAAGGGGACAGATCAAGAGGGCCATCTTGGTCTGTATTTAACTCTCTATATATTATACATAAGTTATTTTTTTAATTTTTTGTTATAGAACCAATTTAACGCGTCATTTTCGCTACAAAAAAACCAAGGTTTAACATATATATATATAATATTGGCCAACATAAATACCAAAAAAGATGAAATAAAGATGATAATATTTTTTTTCAGGTCATTTTACATAGTGCCCAATTTTCAATTAGTATCCTTAAACTTTTTTATATTTGGATAAGGACGTGTCAACCGTTAGGTCATAAACACCCTTAACCTAGGGGGGGGGGGAGAGGGGCCCATGCTGGTCAGAACCCCCACAGGTAAGGGGAGGAAAGGGGGTCTCTCACGTCGCGGTGTCATCGTCTTTGCATTGTTCATTATGTATTGTATCGTGTCGAGAACTAGTCAAGGGAAGGGGGCAAAGGCCCCGACGACGATTGCCAGAGCTCGTCCTGATTCGGGGGGGTAATATACCACCCTCTTACTAGCTGTGTTTGCGAGTGCTTTTTCTCTTGAATCGCCTTTTACGATTACAGAGCCATGCTCTGGGGCAAGCTCGAGAAAAAAACCCGGGGGGTTTGGCCGGCGCAAGGTAAAGTCTGGACTGGATCACTGGAAACTCTATCGGGGGTCCCATCGGTTGGCTTTGCAACAAAAAGTTAAGTAACAAGTGTAATAGGGGGGTGTAGGCCCCATTTTCCAAATAAGCTACTTTTCTTATAATGCCGTCAAAATGACAAAAACTGTTAAATTTTTAGAAATTTACCGGGTTTTGTGAAGAGATAATTTTTTGAAATCTCAAAAATGCTTTTATAGCGACAACGCTTTCCCCTTTTGAACCCTCCCAAAAATACAGATTTTTTTTGGCTGAAAATTTAAAGTTAAAAAACGGGACGTTTTTGTATGTGAAATTTAAAAAGGGATTTGATGATCAGCAGCTTTTACGTGGGAATTTAACATTGTAAAAAAAGTTGGCCCGAGCTTGGCAAACGCTTAAAGGAGATTTGACATCTTTGGGGGGCCCCCTTTTGGGGGTAACCTAACGGGTTAAAGCCCCAAAAGCAAGGGCGCAACCCCTGACAAAAGATATTTGATTTCTTTGGGAACTGACTCTATAAAAAGACGTGTTTTAATTATGTTTTCCCTATGGGGGGAAAAAAACAAAACCTTTTTTAGGGCCCCTTGGGGTTACTTAAAGGGTCAAAGACCCAACGCCTCGTCTGACGAGTAATATTCGTTTTCCTGGGAATTTTTTCTATAAAATGACGTTGTTTGAATCATTTTATCTTATGAGGGGAGTTTTATTTTTTTGGGGGCCCCCTTTTGGGTTTTTTTCCTAAAGGGTCAAAGCCCCAAAGCAGCTGTCTGGAAATGAATTCGTTTTCCTGTAACCTTTTCTATAAAAGCTATTTTGAATCAAATTTTATACCCCATGAGGGCAGATTTGACTTTTTTGGGGGGCCCCCTTTGGGTTTTACCTAAAGGTCAAAACCCCAAAGCAGCTCGTCGACGAAGTATTCGTTTTCCCGGAATTTTTTATACAACTGAGATGTTTAAATCTGATCCTATTGAGGGAGATTTGACTTTTTGGGGGGGGCCCCCTTTGGGGGCATCGTGGGGGTCAGGGCCCCCCCCCCAATGCAGCCCCTGACGAGTATATTTGTTTTTTTGGTAATTTCACTATAAAAGACGTATGTTTAAAACACGTATACCTCATGAGGGCAGAGTTGACTTTTTTTGGGGCCCACTTTGGGGGGATCTAACGGGTTTAACAGCCCAAGCAGCCCGTTTCGAAGTGTATTTTTTTTTTCTGGGAATTTTACTATAAATGCGTAGTTTGACTCACGTATACCCATGAGGGGAGTTTGACTTTTTTTGGGGGGCCCCTTTTGGGGGGGTCTGGGGGGTCCAACGACCCAACGCAGCCCCTATGACAGTGAATTTGTTTTTTTTTGGTAATTTTTACAAAAATGACTATGTTTTAATAAAGTATACCTATAAAGGGGAGAGTTGGCTTTTTTTTGGGGGCCCCCTTTGGGGGCATTGGGGGTCAACGCCCAACGCAGTCTTTTACAAGTGATATTTTTTTTTTGGGTAACTTTTTTAAAGTTTTTTTATTTTTAATATGTATACTTAATAGGGGCAGATTTGACCCCTTTTTGGGGGCCCCCTTTGGGGGCGTCTCGGGGGAAGCCCCCCCTTGACTCGTAAAACGCCATTTTTTGAAAAGCTTTAAAATTCCGCTTCTACTCTAATGGCAAAATATTCCTTTATGGGAATGAAACTGCATGGTCTCGGTTATCATAGCGGGGGGTCAGGGCATTTAAAAATTTATATCGAAACTGCAAAAAAAATTCCTTTTTCTTTACCCAACAACGCCCCGTCTTTTTTTTTTTGATAGTCGGGGGGCCATACCGGTGACTATATTCCTGCGAATTTCATTGCCCCTTTTAAAATTTAATTTAATAATTCCCCATTTTACAATCCCTGTTTGGTATGAAATGGTTATTTGATCGAGCTCGGGGTGTAGCTCGAGGTATCGAGCTCTGTGTTGTATGCAGCCGCCCACCCGACCGGCCGGCCGAGGGGCAAACCCGTGGTGGAACCTCATCGTCCAAATTTTGCTTCAAAATTTTCATATCTACACGAAAGCCCCCCACCGACAAAAGTTTTTTTCCCAAAAAAAGTCTTTCTTAAACTTCAAAGGGGCCCAA
>JAMZAV010011765.1:0-20190 GCA_024449915.1 Sweltsa coloradensis | reverse complement strand
CCGGACTAAACACAGTAGACTCCGGGCCTGTTGTGTAGTTGAATTTTTTGCCAAAATATTCACAAAGGCTAACCCCTTAACAAATTTGTTAATTTTGGGTCCGTCTCAAATCATATATTATTTAAATATAACAATAGAGTTCTCCCATTGTCAAATAACCAATTCATTGTCAAATCGGACAGAAATTGACAGATTTACGGAAGTTTAAATAACTTTAAGCGGGAACTTTGGGTACGGATTCTTACTCATTTATGAACCAAACCGGGAACTGTCACTGTCAATCATCACAACTAACTATAGAGTACACGTGGGCAGAAGTAGAATCGCCCTGTTGTGCAGTTGAATTTTTTGCAAAAAAATTCACAAAGGCTAACCCCTTATCAAATTTGTTAATTTTGGGTCCGTCTCAAAATCAATAAATTCTAAAAATTATTAACAATAGAGTTCTCCCATTGTCAAATAACCAATTCATTGTCAAATCGGACAGAAATTGACAGATTTACGGAAGTTTATTTAATTTTAAGCGGGATCTTTGGGTACGGATTTCTTACTCATTTATGAACCAAACCGGGAACTGTCACTGTCAATCATAACGACTAACTATAGAGTAGACGTGGGCAGTAGTAGAATCGCCCTGTTGTGCAGTTGAATTTTTGCCAAAAAATTCACAAAGGCTAACCCCTTATCAAATTTGTTAATTTTGGGTCCATCTCAAAATCAATAAATTCTTTAAAATTATTAACAAAAGAGTTCTCCCATTGTCAAATAACCAATTCATTGTCAAATCTTACAGAAATTGACAGATTTACGGAAGTTTATTTAACTTTAAGCGGGATCTTTGGGTACGGATTTCTTACTCATTTATGAACCAAACCGGGAACTGTCACTGTCAATCATCACGACTAACTATAGAGTAGACGTGGGCAGTAGTAGAATCGCCCTGTTGTGCAGTTGAATTTTTTGCCAAAAAATTCACAAAGGCTAACCCCTTATCAAATTTTGTTAATTTTGGGTCCGTCTCAAAATCAATAAATTCTTTTAAATTATTAACACTAGAGTTCTCCCATTGTCAAATAACCAATTCATTGTCAAATCGGACAGAAATTGACAGATTTACGGAAGTTTATTTAAATTTGAGAGGAATATTTGGGTACGGATTTCTTACTTATTTATGAACCAATCCGGGAACTGTCACTGTCAATCATCACAACTAACTATAGAGTACACGTGGGCAGTAGTAGAATCGCCCTGTTGTGCAGTTGAATTTTTCCCCAAAAAAATTCACAAAGGCTAACCCCTTAACAAATTTGTTAATTTTGGGTCCGTCTCAAAATCAATATATTCTTTAAAATTATTAACAATAGAGTTCTCCCATTGTCAAATTTACCAATTTACTGGTCAAACAGACAGAAATTGACAGATTTAAGGAAGTTTATTTACTTTAAGCGGGATCTTTGTGTACGGATTTCTTACTTATTTATGAACCAAATCGGTGAACTGTCACTGTCAATCATCACGACTAACTATAGTAGTACACGTGTGCAGTAGTAGAATAGCCATGTTGTGCAGTTGAATTTATCGCCAAAAATCAAAAAGGCTAACCCCTTAACAATTTGTTAATTTTGGGTCCGTCTCAAAAATCAATATGTTCTACAAAATTATTAACCAAGGAGTTCTCTCATTGTAAAATAACAATTCAGTTGTCAAATCGGACAGAAATTGACAGATTTACGAAGTTTATTTAACTTTGAATGCGGGATTTTGGGGTAACGGATTTCTTACTTATCGAGACTAAACCAACACCGGGAACTGTACAGTCAATTATCCACGACTAACTTACAGTACCAGACGTCACGGCCAGTAGTAGAATCGCCCTGTTGTGCAGTTGAAATGAGCTATTGCACCAAAATATTACAAAGCTAACCCCTTAAAAAATTTGTTAATTTTGGGGTCCGTCTTCAAAATCAATATATTATCTTAACATTATTAACAAATAGAGTTCACCATTGTCAAATAACCAATTTCATTGTCAAATCGGCCAGAAATTGACAGAGTTACGGAAGTTTAAATAACTTTAAGCGGGGGAACTTCAGGGTACGGATTCTTACTAATTTATGACCCTCCCAAACCGGGAACTGTCACTGTCAATCATCACAACTACTAGAGAGTATACTTGGCTAGTAGTAGAATCCGCCCTGTGTGCAGTGAATTTTTGCCAAAAAATTCACAAAGGCTAAACCCTTATCAAATTGTTAATTTTGGGTCCGTCTCAAAATCAATTAATTCTAAAAATTATTAACATAGAGTTCTCCTATGTCAATAACCAATCATGTCAAATCGGACAGAAATGGACAGTATTTACGGAAGGTAATTAATTTGAGACGGTATTTGGGTACGGATTCTGATTATGTATGAACCAATCAGGAACTGTACTGTCAATCATCACGACTACTTATAGAGTACACGTGTGCCAGTAGTAGAATCGCCCGGTTGTGCAGTTGAATTATCGCCAAAAAATTCACAAAGGCTAACCCTTATCAATTGTTAATTTGGGTCCGTCTCAAATCAATTAAATTCTTAAAATTATTAACAATAAGAAGTTCTCACATTGTCAAATAACCAATCATTGTCAAATCGGACAGAAATGACAGATTACGAAGTTTATTAACTTTGAGCGGGATCTTTGGGTACGGATTTCTTACTTATTTATGAAACAAACCGGGAGGACACTGTCACTGTCAATCATCACGACTAACTATAGAGTAACACGAGTGCAGTCAGTAGAATCGCCCTGTTGTGCCAGTGAATTTCCGCCAAAAAAATTCACAAAGGCTAACACTAACAAATTTGTTAATTTTGGGTCCCGTCTCAAAACAATATATTCTACATAAAAATTATTAACAGGGAGTTCTCTCATTGTTAAAAGAACCAATTCAGGCAAATCTGGAAGAAATTGACAGATTTACGGAAGTTATTTAAACTGAGCGGGATCGTTGGGTACGGATTTCTTACTTATTTATGAACCAAACGGGGAACTGTCACAGTCAAATGATGCCACGATAACTGATAACAGTAGACGTAGGCACTAGTGAATCGCACTGTTGATGCAGTTGAATTTTTGCCAAAATATTCACAAAGGCTAACCCCTTTTACAAAGTTGTTAATTTTGGGTCGTTCAAAATCATATATTATTTAAACTTATTAACAATAGAGTTCTCCCATTGTCAAATAACCAATCATTGTCAAATCGGACAGAAAATTGACAGATTTACGGCAGTTTAAAAAACTTTTAAGCGGGAACTTTGGGTACGGATTATTACTCATTTATGAAAAAACCGGGGAACATGTCACTGTCAATCATACATAAACTAACTATAGAGTACACGTGGGCAGAAGGAGAATGCCTTTTGTGCAGTTGAATTTTTGCAAAAAACTTCACAAAGGCTAACCCCTTATCAAATTTGTTAATTTTGGGTCCGTCTCAAAATCAAATAAATCTTAAAAATTATTAACAATAAGAGTTCTCCATGTCAAATAACACAATTCATTGTCAAATCGAAGAAAATTGACAGATGTCGGAAGTTTATTTAATTTTAAGCGGATTCTTTGGTACGGATTTCATTACTCATTTATGAAACCAAACCGGGAAACTGTCCACTGTCAAATCATAACGACTAAATATAGAGTAGACGTGGGCAGTAGTAGACTCGCCCGTTGTGCAGTTGAATTTTTGCCAAAAATTCACAAAGGCTAAACCCGCTTATCAAATTTGTTAATTTTGGGCCCATACTCAAAATCAATAAATTCTTTAAAATTATGAACAAAAGAGTTCTCCCATTGTCAAGATACCACTTCATTGTCAAATCTTACCAGAAATTGACAGATTTACGGAAAAGTTTATTTAACTTTAAGAGGGATCTTTGTACGGATTCTTACTCATTTATGAACCAAACGGAACTGTCACTGTCAATCATCACGACTAACTATAGAGTAGACGTGGGCAGCTAGTAGTAGAACGCCCTGTTGTGCAGTGAATTTTTTGCCCCTTTTAACAAAATTGGTTAATTTTAGGGTCGTTCTCAAAATCAATATATGTCTTAAAATTATTAACAATAGAGTTCTCCCAATTGTCAAATAACAATTTACTGTAAAATCAGACAGGAATTGACAGATTTACGGAAGTTTATTTAATTTAAGCGGGATCTTGAGGTACGCGATTTCTTACTTATTATTAACCAAACCGGAACTGTCACTGTCAAATCACACAACTAACTATAGAGTACACGTGGGCAGTAGTAGAATCGACTGTTGTGCAGTTGAATTTTTCCCCAAAAATTCACAAAGCTAACCCATTATTAAATTTGTTAATTTGGGTCCGTCTCAAAACAATATATTCTTTAAAATTATTAACAAAGAGTCTCATTGTCAAATAACCAATTACTGTCAAATCAGACAGAAATTGACAGATTTACGGAAGTTTTATTTTCATTCAAGCGGGATCTTTGGGTACGGATTTCTTACTTATTTATTTACAACCAAAACCGGGAACTGTCACTGTCAATCATCAGACTAACATAGAGTACACGTGTGCAGTAGTAGTAATCGCCCTGTGTGAGTTGAAATTTTCGCCAAAAATTCACAAAAGGCTAAACCCTTAACCAAATTTGTTAATTTTGGGTCCGTCTCAACAATCAATATATTCTACAAAAATTATTAACACGGGAGTTCTCTTATTGTCAAATAACAATTCATTGTCAAATCGGACAGAAATTGACAGATTAACGGAAGTTATTTAACTTTGAGCGGGATCTTTGGGTACGGATTTCTTAATTATTTATGAACCAAACCGGAACTGTCATGTCATCATCACAACTAACATAGAGTACACGTGCGCAGTGTAGAATCGCCCTGTTGTGCAGTTGAATTTATCGCCAAAAAAATTCACAAAGGATAACCCCTTATCACATTTGTTAATTTAGTTTCCGTCTCAAAATCAATAAATTCTTTTAAAATTATTAACAATGAGTTCTCCATTGTCATAATAACAATTCATTGTCAATCGGAAAGAAAATTGACAGATTTACGGAAGTTTATTTAACTTTGAGCGGATCTTTGGATTACGGATCCTTACTTTATTTATGAACCAAACGGAACTGTCACAGTCAAGTATCACGACTAACTTTACAGTAGACGTAGGCAAGTCAGTAGAACCGCCCTGGTGTGCAGTTGAATTTTTTGCCAAAATATTCAAAAGGCTAACCCCTAACCCCAATTGTTTAATTTGGGTCCGTCTCAAAATCACTATATTATTTAAAATTATTAACAATAGAGTTTAACCCAGGTCAAATAACCAATTCATTGTCAAATCGGACAAAATTGACAGATTTACGGAAAGTTTAAATAACTTAAAGCGGGAACTTTGGGTACGGATTTCTTACTCATTTAGAACCAAAACGGGAAACTGTCACTGTCAATCATCACACTAAACTATAGAGACAACGTGGGGCAGTAGTAGAACGCACTGTTGCGCAGTTGACTTTTTAACCCCTTAACAAATTTTGTTAATTGGGTCCGTCTCAAAATCAATTAATTCTAAAATTATTAACAATTAGAGTTCTCCTATTGTCAATTGAATAACAATTCATTGTCAAATCGGGACAGAAATTGACAGATTTACGGAAGTTTATTTAAATTTGAGAGGAATTTTGGGTACGGATTTCTTACTTATTTAGAACCCAAAACCGGGAACTGTCACTGTCAATCATCACCACTATCTATAGAGTACACGTGGGCAGTAGTAGAATCGCCCTGTTGTGCAGTTGAATTTTTCCCCAAAAAATTCACAAAGGCTAACCCCTTTGCAAATTTGTAATTTTGGGTCCGTCTCAAAATCAATATATTCTTTAAAATTGGTGTTAACAATAGAGTTCTCCATTGGCAATACCAATTTACTGTTCAAATCAGACAGAAATGACGATTTACGGAAGTTTATTTACTTCAAGCGGGATCTTTTGGGATACCGATTTCTTATTAGTAATGATCCAAACCGGGAACTGTCAAAGTCAATCATCAAGGACTACATATAGAGTACACGTGTGCGTAGTGAATCGACCTGTTGTGCAGTTGAATTTTCGCCAAAAAATTCACAAAAGGCTAACCCCTTAACAAATTGTTAATTTTGCGAGTCCGTCTCAAAATCAATAATTCTACACAATTATTACAAGGGAGTTCTCTTATTGTCAAATAACCAATTCATTGTCAAAATCGGACAGAAATTGTGACAGATTTACGGGAAGTTTATTTAACTTTGAGCGGGGATTTCCTTGGGTACGGATTTTTACTTATTATGAACCAAACCGGGAACTGTCACTGGCAATCATCACGACTAACTATAGAGTACACGTGAGAAGTAGTAGAATCGCCCTGTTGCTGCAGGTTGAATTTTTCGCCGAAAAATTCACAAAAGGCTAACCCCTTAACAAAATTTGTTAATGTGGGTCCGTCTCAAAATCAATATATTCTACAAAATATCAACAGGTTCTATCATTGTCAAGAACCAATTTCTCTCCTCCAGTGTCAACTCGAGACAGAAATTGCAGATTACGGAGTTTATTTAACTTGAGCGGGATTTTGGGTACGGATTTCTTACTTCTGTATGAACAAAACGGGAAAACTGTCACTTTCACTTATCACGAATAACTATACTGTAGACGTAGGCCGTTAGTAGAATCGCCCTGTTGTGCAGTTGAATTTTTTGCCCAAAATATCACAAAGCTAACCCTCTAACAAATTTGTTAATTTGGGTTCCGTCTCAAAATCAATATATTATTTAAAAATTATTAACAAATAGAGTTCTCCCATTGTCAAATCAAACCAATTTACTGTCAAATCAGACAGAAATTGACAGATTTTACGGAAGTTTTATTTTACTTTCAAGCGGGATACTTTGGGTACGGATTTCTTACTTATTTATGAACCATAACCGAGGTACCTTCACTGTCAATCATCACAAACTAACTTATAGAGTGACACGTGGGACAGTAGTCGAATCGCCTGTTGTGCCAGTTGATTTTCCCCAAAAAATTCACAAAGCTAACCCCTTACACAAATTGTTTAATTTTGGGTCCGTCTCAAAATCAATTATATTCTTTAAAAGTATTACCAATTAGAGTTCTCCCCAAATTGTCAAATTACCAATGTACTGTCCAAAATCAGACAGAAATGACAGATTTTCGACAGATTTACTGGAAGGCTTTATTCTACTTTAAGCGGGATCCTTTGGGGTCACGGATTTCTTACTATTTATGAACCAAAAACCGGGAACTGCACTGTCATCATCACGACTAACTATAGGAGGTACACGTGTGCAGTAGTAGAATCGCACTGTTGTGCAGTTTGAATTTTTCGCCAAAAAATTCACAAAGCATAACCCTTAACAAAATTTGTTAATTTTGGGTCCGTCTCAAAATCAATTGTTCTACAAATTATTAACAAAGGGAGTTTCTCATTGTCCAAAATAACCAAATTCAGTTGTCAAATCGGACAGAAATTTGAAAAGATTTACGGAAGTGTGTTTAACTTTGAGCGGGATCTTTGGGTTACGGATTTTCTTACTATTTATAAACCAAACCGGGAACTGTCCACAGTCAATTATCACGACTAACTTTACAGTAGACGTAGGCTAGTTAGTAGAATCGCCCTGTTGTGCAGTTGAATTTTTTGCCAAAATATTCACAAAGGCTAACCCCTTAACAAATTTGTTAATTTTGGTTCAGTCTAAAATCAATATATTATTTAAAAAATTATTAACAATAGAGTTCACCCATTGTCAAAATAACCAATTCATTGTCAAATTCGGACAGAAATTGACAGATTTACGGAAGTTTAAATAACTTAAGCGGGAAACTTTGGGTACGGATTTCTTACTCATTTATGAACCAAAACGGGAACTTGTCACTGTCAATCATCACAACTAACTATAGAGTATACGTGGGCAGTAGTCGAATCGCCTGTGTGCAGTGAATTTTTGCCAAAAAAAATTCACAAAGGCCTCTAACCCTTATCAAATTTGTAATTTTGGGTTCCATTCGTCTCAAATCAATTAATTCTTAAAAATATTAAAAATAGAGTTATCCTATTGTCAAATAACCAAATCATTGTCAAATCGTGACAGAAATTGACAGAGTTACGGAAGTTAATTTAAATTTGAGAGGAAATATTTGGGTACGGATTTTCTACTTATTATGAACCCAACCGGAACAAACTGTCACTGTAATCATCACAAACTAACTATAGAGTACACGTTGGGCAGTAGTAGAATCGCCCTGTTAGTGCAGTTGAATTTTTCTAAAAATATTCACAAAGGCTAACCCCTTAACAAATTTGTTAATTTTGGTCCGTCTCAAAATCAAATATTCTTTAAAATATTAACAATAGGTTTCTACCATTGGCAACTAACAATTTACTGTCAAATCAGACAGAAATGACAGATTTACGGCGAGGTTTATTTTACTTCAAGCGGGATCTTTGGTACCGATTTCTTACTTATTTATGAACCAATCGGGAATGTCATGTCAATCATCACGACTAACTATAGAGACACTGCTGCAGTAGTAGGAATCGCCCTTGTTGTGCATTGAATTTATCGCCAAAAATCACAAAGGCTAACCCCTTATCAAATTTGTTAATTTTGGGTCCGTCTCAAAATCAATAAATCTTGAAAATTATACAATTAGAGTTCTCCATTGTCAAATAACCAATTCATTGTCAAATCCCGGACAGAAATTGACAGATTTACGGGAAGTTTATTTAACTTTGAGCGGGATCTTTGGGTACGGATTTCTTACTTATTTATGAAACAAACCGGGAAATGTCACTGTCAATCATTACGACAAACTATAGAGTTACACGAGTTGCAAGTAGTAGAATCGCCCTGTTGTGCAGTTGCTTTTTTTTTTTTTTTTTTCCGCAAAAAAATTCACAACGGCTAACCCTTAACAAATTTGTAATTTTGGGTCCGTCTCAAATCAATATATTCTACAAAATACTTAAAAGGAGTTCTCTCATGTTAAATAACCAATTCAGTGTCAAATCGGAAGAAATTGACAAGATTTACGGAAGTTTATTTAACTTTGAGCGGGACTTTGGGTACGGGATGTCTTACTTATTTATGAAACCCAAACCCGGGAACTGTCACAGTCAATTATCACGACTAAACTATACAGTAGGACGTAGGCACTAGTAGAATAGCCCTGTTGTTGCAGTGAATTTTTTGCAAAAATATTCACAAAGGCTAACCCCTCCCCCCCCACCCCCCACTAAAAATTTGTTAATTTTGGGTCCGTCTCAAAATCAAATATATATATTTAAAATTATTAACAATAGAGTTCTCCCATGTCAAATACCATTCATGTCAAAATCGGACAGGAAATTGACAGATTTACGGAAGTTTAAATAACTTAAGCGGGAACTCTTGGGTACGGATTTCTTATCATTTATGAACCAAACCGGGAACTGTCACTGTCAATTCATCACAACTAACTATAGCGTACACGTGGGCAGAAGTAGAATCGCCCTTTTGTGCAGTGAATTTTTTTGCAAAAAAAAATTTCACCAAAGGCACCACTTATCAAATTTGTTAATTTGGGTCCTTCTCCAAAATCAATAAATTCTTAAAAATTATTAAAAATAGAGTTCTCCTAATTGTCAAATAACATTTCATGTCTAAATCGGACAGAAATTGACAGATTTACGGAAGTTATTTAATTTTAAGCGGGATTCTTTGCTACGGCTTTCTTACTCATTATGACCAAAACGGGAACTGTCAATGTCAATCATCAACGACTAACTATAGAGTAAGACGTGGGCAGTAGTAGAATCGCCCTGCTTGTGCAGTTGAAATTTTTTGCCAAAAAATTCACAAAGGCAACCCCTTATCAAATGTTGTTAATTTGGGTCCATCTCAAAATCAATAAATTCCTTTAAAATTATTAACAAAGAAGTTCTCCCATTGTCAAATAACCAAATTCATTGTCAAATCTTACAGAAAATTGACAGATTTACGGAAGTTTATTTAACTTTAAGACGGGATCTTTGGGTACGGAGGTCTTACTATTTATGAACCAAACCGGGAACTGTCACTGTCAATCATCACGACTAACTATAGAGTAGACGTGGCCAAGTAGTAGAATCGCCCTGGTGGTGAATTGAATTTTTTGCCAAAAAATTCACAAAGGCAAACCCCTTAACAAATTTGTTAATTTTGTGGTCCGTCTCCAAAATCAATTCTCTTTAAAATTATTAACAATAGAGTTCTCCCATTGTCAAATAACAATTTACTGTCAAATCAGACAGAAATTGACAGATTTAGGAAGTTGATTTTACTTAAGCGGGATCTTTGGGTACGTATTTCTTACTTATTTATAACAAACCGGAAGGAACTGTCACTGCCAATACACCACAAATAACTATAGAAGTACACGTGCTGGGCAGTAGCTAGAATCGCCCTGTTGTGCAGTTTGAATTTTTCCCAAAAATTCACAAAGGCTAACCCCCTTGATTTAAATTGCTTAATGTGGGTCCGTTCTCAAAATCAATATATTTTTAAAATTATTACAAATAGAGTTCTCCATTGTCAAATAACCAATTTACTTCACATCAGACAGAAAAATTGACAGATTACGGAAGTTTATTTACTTAAGCGGGATCTTTGGGTACGGGATCTTACTTATGTAAAACCAACGGAAACTGTCACTAGCCAATCATCACGATAACTATAGAGTACACGTGCTGCAGTGGTAGAAATCGCCCTGTGTGCAGTTGAATTTCGCAAAAAAATTCACAAAGGCTAACCCCTTAACAAATTTTGTTAATTTTTGGGTCCGTCTCAAAATCAATATATTCTACAAAATTATAACACGGGAGTTCTCTTATTGTCAAATATACCAATTTCATTGTCAAATCGGACAGAAATTGACAGATTAACGAAGTTTATTTAACTTGAGCGGGATTTGGGTACGGATTTCTTACTTATTTTATGAACCAAACCGGGAACTGTCACTGTCAATCATCCAACTAATATAGAGTACACGTGGGCAGTTGTAGAATCGCCCTGTTGGCAGTTGAATTTATCGCAAAAAATTCACAAGGCTAACCCTTATCAAATTTGTAATTTGTTTTCCGTCTCAAATCAATAAATTCTTTAAAATTATTAACAATAGAGTTCTCCCATTTAAATAACCAATTCATTGTCAAATCGGAAAAGAAATTGACAGACTTACGGGAAAGTTTATTTAACTTTGAGCGGGATCTTGGTACGGATTTACTAACTATTATGACCAAAACCGAGCGAACTGTCACAGTCAATTATCACGACATAACTTTACAGTAGACGTAGGCAGTGTAGAACAGCCCTGTTGTGCAGTTGAATTTTTGCCAAAATTCAACAAAGGCTAACCCCTTAACAAATTTGTTAATTTGGGGTCGTCTCCAAAATCAATATATTATTTAAAAAATTATTAACAATAGAGTTAACCCATTGTCAAATAAAACCAATTCATGTCAAATCGGACAGAAATGGACAGATTACGAAGTTTAAAAACTTTTAAGCGGGAACTTTGGGTACTGGATTTCTTACTCATTTATGACCAAACCGGAATTGTCACTGTCAATCATCACAACTAACTATAGAGACCACGTGGGCAGTATGTTAGGGGGTTTTGGGTTTTTAATCGCCCCTGTTGTGCAGTGAATTTTTGCAAAAAAATTCACAAAGGCTAACCTTAAACAAAGTTGTTAATTTGGGTCCGTCTCAAAATCAATTAATTCTTAAAAATTATTAACAATAAGAGTCTCTATTGCAATTTAAAACCAATTTCATTGTCAAAATCGGAAGAAATTGACAGATTTACGGAAGTTTATTTAAATTGGAGAGAATATTTTGTGTACGGATTCTTACTTATTTATGAACCAAAACCGGGAACTGTCACTGTCAATCAATCACAACTAACTATAGAGGAAGTGGGCAGTAGTAGAATCCGCCTGTTGTGCAGTTGAATTTTTCCCCAAAAAAATTCACAAAGGTAACCCCTTACAAATTTGGTAATTTTGGGTCCGTCTCAAAAATCAATATATTCTTTAAAATTATTAACAATAGAGTTCCCATTGTCAAAAATAACCAATTTACTGTCAAATCAGACAGAAATTGACAGATTACGGAAAGTGATTTTACTTCCAGCGGGACTTTGGGTACCCTCCCGATTCTTACTTATTAATGATCCAAAACCGGAAACTGTCACTGTCAATCATCACGACTAACTATAGAGTACACGTGTGCAGTAGTAGAATCGCCCTGTTGTGCAGTTGAATTTTTCGCCAAAAAATTCACAAAGGACTAACCCCTAACAAATTTGTTAATTTTGGGTCCGTCCAAAATCAATATATTCTACAAAATTATTTACAAGGGAGTTTCTTATTGTCAAATGAACAAGTCATGTCAAATCGGACAGAAATTGACAGATTTACGGAAGTTATTTAACTTTGAGCGGGATCTTTGGGTACGGGATTTCTTACTTATTTAGAAACAAACCGGGAACTGCACTGTCAATCATCACGACTAAAATAGAGTACACGTGGGCAGTAGTAGAATCGCCCTGTTGTGCAGTTGAATTTTTCGCCAAAAAATTCACAAAGGCTAACCCCTTAACAAATTTGTTAATTTGGGTCCGTCTCAAATCAATATATTCTACAAATTATTAACAAAGGGAGTTCTCTTCATTGTCAAATAACCAATCAGTGTCAAATCGGACAGAAATTGGACAGATTTACGGTAAGTTATTTACTTTGAGCGGGATCTTTGGTACGGATTTCTTACTTATTATGAACCAAAACCGGGAACTGTCACTGTCAATTACACGACTAACATACAGTAGCAAGTAGGCAGTAGTAGAATCGCCCTGGTTGTGCAGTTAAATTTTTTGCCAAAATATTCACCAAAGCTAACACCTTAGCAAATTTTGTTAATTTGGGTCCGTCTCAAAATCAATATATTATTTAAAATTATTAACAATAGGGAGTTCTCCCATTATCAACTACAATTTACTGTCAAATCCAGACAGAAATTGGACAGATTACGCGAAGTTTATTTTACTTAAGCGGGATCTTTGGCGTACGGATTTCTTACTATTTATGACCGAACCGGGAACTGTAACTGTCAATCATCACAACTAAAAACTATAGATTACACGTGGGCAGTTGTAGAATCGCCCTGTTGTGCAGTTAATTTCTCGCCAAAAAAAAAAAATTCACAAAGGCTAACCCCTTATCAAATTTGTTTAAATTTTGGGTCCGTCTCAAAATCAATAAATTCTTTTAAATTATAAACCATATAGGTTCTCCCATTGTCCCCCAAATAACCAATTCATTGTCAAAATCGGACAGAAATTGACAGATTTACGGAACAAGTTGATTAAACTTTGAGCGTGATCTTTGGGTACGGATTTCTACTTATTTTGAAAACATACCGGAACTGTCACTGTCAATCATCACGACTAACTATAGAGTACACGAGTGCAGTAGTAGAATTGCCATGTTGTGTAGTTTAATTTTTCGCCAAAAATTCACAAAGCAACCCCGTAACAAATTTGTTAATTTTGGGTCCGTCAAAAATCAATATATTCTCCAAAATATTAACAAGGAGAGTTCTCTCATTGTTAAAAACCAATCGTGTCAAATCGGACAGAAATTGACAGTTTACGGAAGTTTATTTACTTTGAGCGGGATTCTTTGGGACGGATTCTTACTTATTTATGAACCAAACCGGAAACTGTCACAGTCAATTATCACGACTAACTATACGTAGGACGTAGGCAGTAGTAGAATCGTCCCTGTTGTGCAGTTGAATTTTTTGCCAAAATATTCACAAAGGCTAACCCCTTGAACAAATTTGTTAATTTTGGGTCGTCCAAAATCAATATATTATTAAATTATTAACAATAGAGTTCTCCATTGTCAAATAACCAATTACTGTCAATCAGACAGAAATTGGACAGATTTAGGAAGTTTATTTACTTAAGCGGGAAATGTGGGTGTACGGATTTCTACTATTTATGACAAAACCGGGAACTGCACTGTCAATTACACGACCTAACTATTAGAGTACACGAGTGCAGTCGTAGAATTCGCCCTGTGTTGCAGTTGAATTTTCGCAAAAAAATTCACAAAAGGCAACCCTTAACAAATTTGTTAATTTTGGGTCCGTCTTAAATCAATATATTATTTAAATTAATTACAATAGAGTTCACCCATTGTCAAATAAACCAAGCATTGTTCAAATCGGACAGAAATGACAGATTTAGGAATGTTTAAATAACTTAAGCCGGAACTTGGGTACGGATTTCTACTCATTTATGAACCAAAACCGGGAAACTGTCACTGTCAATCATCAAACTAACATAGAGTACACGTGGGCAGTAGTAGAAGCGCCCTGTTGATGCAGTTGATTTTTGCCAAAAAATCACAAAGGCTAACCCCTTATCAAATTTGTTTAATTTTTGGGTCGCTCAAACAATTAATTCTTAAAAATATTAACAATAGAGTTCTCCCTATGCAATTTAATAACAATTCATGTCAAATCGTGGACAGAAATGACAGATTTAACGGAAGTTTATTAAACTTTGAGAGGAATACTGGGTACGGAATTCTACTTATTTATGACCCCCAAAACGGGAAACGTCACTGTCAATCACACAAACTAACTATAGAGTACCCGTGGAGTTTATAGGTAGAATCGCCCCGTTGTGCAGTTCGAATTTTTCCCCAAAAATTACAAGCTACCCCTTTACAAATTTGTTAATTTTGGGTTTCCCGTCTCAAAATCAAATATTCTTTAAAAATTATAAAAATAGAGTTTCCCATTGTCAAATAAACCAATTTCCTGTCAATCATGACAGAAATGACAGAATTTACAGAAGGTTTATTTTACTTCAAGCGGGATTCTTGGGTACCGATTCTTACTTATTTATGATCCAAACCGGGAAACTGCACTGTCAATCATCACGACTAACTATAGAGTACACGTGTGCCCAGTAGTAGAATCGCCCTGTTGTGCAGTTGAATTTTTCGCCAAAAAATTCACAAAGCTAACCCCTTAACAAATTTGTTTAATTTGGGGCCGTTCAAATTAATATATTCTACAAATTATTTACAAGGGAGTCTCTTATTGTCAAATAAACCAATTCATTGTCAAATCGGACAGAAATTGACAGATTTACGGAAGTTTATTTAACCTTTGAGCGCGGATCTTTGGGTACGGATTTCTTACCTTATTTATGAACCAAACCGGAACTGTCACTGTCATCATCAAGACTAACTATAGAGTACACGTGTGCAGTATAGTAGAATCGCCACCTGTTGTGCAGGAATTTTTGCCAAAAAATCACAAAGGCTAACCCCTTAACAAATTTGTTAATTTTGGGTCCGTCTCAAATAATATATTTACAAAATTTATTAACAAGGGAGTTCTTCATTGTCAAATAACCAATTCCCCCCCCCTTTGTCAATCGCGACAGAAATTGTACAGATTTACGGGAAGTTTATTTAACTTTGAGCGGGATCTTTGGGTTCGGATTTCTTTACCTATTAGTGAACAAACCGAGGAACTGTCACTGTCAATTATCACGATAACTATACAGGGACGAAGGAAGTAGAGAATCGCCCTGTTGTGCAGTGAATTTTTTGGAAAAAGATTCACAAAGCCTTACCACTTAACAAATTTGTTAATTTTTGGGTCCGTCTCAAAACTCAATATATTATTTAAAGATTCATTAACAATAGGAGTTCTCCCATTGTCAAATAAACCAATTTTGTACTGTCAAATCAGACAGAAATGACAGATTTACGGAAGTTTATTTTACTTTAAGCGGGATCTTGGGTCGGATTTTCTAACTTATTAGAACCAAACCGGGAATGTCACTGTTCAATCATCACAACTAACTATAGAGTACAACGTGGGGCAGTTGTAGAATCGCCCGTTGTGCAGTTGAATTTATCGCCAAAATATTCACAAAGGCTAACCCACTTATCAAATTTGTTAATTTGGGTCCGTCTCAAAATCAATAAATTCTTAAAATTATTAACAATAGAGTTCTCCCATTGTCAAAAAACCAATCATTGTCAAATCGGACAGAAATTGACAGATTTACGGAAGTTTATTTAACTTTGAGCGGATCTTTGGGACGGATTTCTTCCTTATTTATGAAACAAAACGGGAACTGTCACTGTCAATCATCACGACTAACTATAGAGTACACGAGTGCAGTAGTAGAATCGCCCTGTTGTGCAGTTGAATTTTCGCCAAAAAAATTCACAAGGTAACCCCTTAACAAATTTGTTAATTTTGGGTCCGTCTCAAAATCAATATATTCTACAAAATTATTAACAAGGGAGTTCTCTCATTGTTAAATAACCAATTCAGTGTCAAATCGGACAGAAATTGACAGATTTACGGAAGTTTATTAACTTGAGCGGGATCTTTGGTACGGATTTCTTACTTATTTATGAACCAAACCGGGAAACTGTCACAGTCAATTATCACGACTAACTATCAGTAGACGTAGCAGTAGTAGAATCGCCCTGTTGTGCAGTTAAATTTTTTTTGCCAAAATATTCACAAAGGCTAACCCTTAACAAATTTGTTAATTTTGGGTCGTCTCAAAATCAATATATTCTTTAAATTATTAACAATAGAGTTTCCCATGTCAAATAACCAATTTACGTAAAATCAGACAGAAATGACAGATTTACGGAAGTTTATTTACTTCAAGCGGGATCTGTGTGTACCGATTTCTACTTATTTATGAACCAATCGGGAACTGTCACTTTCAATCATCGCGACTAACTATAGAGTACACGTGTGCAGTAGTAGAATCGCCGTTGTGCAGTTGAATTTTTCGCCAAAAAATTCACAAGGCTAACCCTTAACAAATTTGTTAATTTTGTTTTTTGGGTCCGTCTCAAAATCAATTATTCTACAAAATTATTACAAGGGAGTTCTCTTATTGTCAATAACCATTCATTGTCAAATCGGACAAAAATTGACAGATTTACGGAAGTTTATTTAACTTTGAGCGGGATCTTTGGGTACGGATTCTTACTATTTATGACAAACGAGAACTGTCACTGTCATCATCACGACTAACTATAGAGTACACGTGTGCAGTAGTAGAATCGCCCTGTTGTGCAGTTGAATTTTTTGCCAAAAAAAATTCACAAAGGCTAACCCCTTAACAAATTTGTTAATTTGGGTCCGTCTCAAAATCAATATATTCTACAAAATTATTAACAAGGGAGTTCTCTCATTGTAAAATAACCAATCAGTGTCAAATCGGACAGAAATTGACAGATTTACGGAAGTTTATTTAACTTGAGCGGATCTTTGGGTACGGATTTCTACTTATTATGAACCAAACCGGGAACTGTCACAGTCAATTATCACGACTAACTATACAGTAGACGTAGCAGTAGTAGAATCGCCCTGTTGTGCAGTTGAATTTTTGCCAAAATATTCACAAAGGCTACACCCTTAACAAATTTGTTAATTTTGGGTCCGTCTCAAAATCAATATATTATTTAAAATTATTAACAATAGAGTTCTCCCATTGTAAAATAACCAATTCATTGTCAAATCGGACAGAAATTGACAGATTTACGGAAGTTTAAATAACTTTAAGCGGGAACTTTGGGTACGGATTTCTTACTTATTTATGAACAAAACCGGGAACTGTCACTGTCAATTATCAAGACTCACTATACAGTAGACGTAGGCAGTAGTAGAATCGCCCTGTTGTGCAGTTGAATTTTTGCAAAATATTCACAAAGGCTAACCCCTTAACAAATTTGTTAATTTTGGGTCCGTCTCAAAATCAATATATTATTTAAAATTATTAACAATAGAGTTCTCCCATTGTCAAATAACCAATTTACTGTCAAATCAGACAGAAATTGACAGATTTACGGAAGTTATTTTACTTTAAGCGGGATCTTGGGTACGGATTTCTTACTTATTTATGAACAAACCGGAACTGTCACTGTCAATCATCACAACTAACTATAGAGGACACGTGGGGCAGTAGTAGAATCGCCCTGTTGTGCAGTTGAATTTTTGGAAAAATATTCACAAAGCTTACCCCTTAACAAATTTGTTAATTTTGGGTCCGTCTCAAAATCAATATTATTTAAAATTATTAACAATAGAGTTCTCCCATTGTCAAATAACCAATTTACTGTCAAATCAGACAGAAATTGACAGATTTACGGAAGTTTATTTTACTTTAAGCGGGATCTTTGGGTACGGATTTCTTACTTATTTATGAACCAAACCGGGAACTGTCACTGTCAATCATCACAACTAACTATATAGTACACGTGGGCAGTTGTAGAATCGCCCTGTTGTGCAGTTGAATTTATCGCCAAAATATTCACAAAGGCTAACCCCTTATCAAATTTGTTAATTTTGGGTCCGTCTCAAAATCAATAAAATCTTTAAAATTATTAACAATAGAGTTCTCCCATTGTCAAATAACCAATTCTTTGTCAAATCGGACAAAAAATTGACAGATTTACGGAAGTTTATTTAACTTTGAGCGGGATCTTTGGGTACAGATTTCTTACTTATTATGAAACAAACCCGGGGAACTGTCACTGTCAATCATCACGACTAACTATAGAGTACACGAGTGCAGTAGTAGAATCGCCCTGTTGTGCAGTTGAATTTTTCGCCAAAAAATTCACAAAGGCTAACCCCTTAACAAATTTGTTAATTTTTGGTCCGTCTCAAAATCAATATATTCTACAAAATTATTAACAAGGGAGTTCTCTCATTGTCAAAAAACCAATTCAGTGTCAAATCGGACAGAAATTGACAGATTTACGGAAGTTTATTTAACTTTGAGCGGGATCTTTGGGTACGGATTTCTTACTTATTTATGAACCAAACCGGGAACTGTCACAGTCAATTATCACGACTAACTATACAGTAGACGTAGGCAGTAGTAGAATCCCCCTGTTGTGCAGTTGAATTCTTTGCCAAAATATTCACAAAGGCTAACCCCTTAACAAATTTGTTAATTTTGGGTCCGTCTCAAAATCAATATATTATTTAAAATTTTTAACAATAGAGTTCTCCCATTGTCAAATAACCAATTTACTGTCAAATCAGACAGAAATTGACAGATTTACGGAAGTTTATTTTACTTTAAGCGGGAACTTTGGTACGGATTTCTTACTTATTTATGAACAAAACCGGGAACTGTCACTGTCAATTATCACGACTAACTATACAGTAGACGTAGGCAGTAGTAGAATCGCCCTGTTGTGCAGTTGAATTTATCGCCAAAAAATTCACAAAGGCTAACCCCTTATCAAATTTGTTAATTTTGGGTCCGTCTCAAAATCAATTAATTCTTAAAAATTATTAACAATAAAGTTCTCCTATTGTCAAATAACCAATTCATTGTCAAATCGGACAGAAATTGACAGATTTACGGAAGTTTATTTAAATTTGAGAGGAATATTTGGGTACGGATTTCTTACTTATTTATGAACCAAACCGGGAACTGTCACTGTCAATCATCACAACTAACTATAGAGTACACGTGGGCAGTAGTAGAATCGCCCTGTTGTGCAGTTGAATTTTTCCCCAAAAAATTCACAAAGGCTAACCCCTTAACAAATTTGTTAATTTTGGGTCCGTCTCAAAATCAATATATTATTTAAAATTATTAACAATAGAGTTCTCCCATTGTCAAATAACCAATTTACTGTCAAATCAGACAGAAATTGACAGATTTACGGAAGTTTATTTTACTTCAAGCGGGATCTTTGGGTACCGATTTCTTACTTATTTATGAACCAATCCGGGAAACTGTCACTTTCAATCATCGCGACTAACTATAGAGTACACGTGTGCAGTAGTAGAATCGCCCTGTTGTGCAGTTGAATTTTTCGCCAAAAAATTCACAAAGGCTAACCCCTTAACAAATTTGTTAATTTTGGGTCCGTCTCAAAATCAATATATTCTACAAAATTATTTACAAGGGAGTTCTCTTATTGTCAAATAACCAATTCATTGTCAAATCGGACAGAAATTGACAGATTTACGGAAGTTTATTTAACTTTGGCGGGATTTTTGGGGTA
>JAMZAV010011764.1:0-19287 GCA_024449915.1 Sweltsa coloradensis | reverse complement strand
ATTTTGCCCTACACATTTATACATGGTACAAAAGACCAAAAATTTGACGTTTAGTGTGGACACACAGTTGACAGGTGGCGCATGCCCCATAGCCTCAGTTGGTATAGCCCGGACAGCTAAGGTCTTGGGTTCGATCCCTGGTGTATTCACTTTTTTAATTTCTGTCTAAAGTACTAAAATAACAACGTCATAGTCGCCTCCAAAGTTAAACATCCCCAAATAGATAAGTCCATGTCCATCCAGGTCAAAAAAAAACTAAACTTGATGAAATTTAAATTTAAAAAATGCAATTTATTATTATGTACCCGTAATTGTTTATATTTATTCATTTTACATATTTCTTTATCAGTGCGTGTGCGCCTATCTGTGACGTGTGTTTATTCGTGTTCCGGAAAACCGGAATGTATTTCCGCGGGATAGCATTAGCATGTGCATCGATGGCATGTGGAAGAGTGCTATTTCTGGAAAAGAGCTGTTCGAAGTTCGAACACAATCTGGTTCACTCATATCGGTGTCGGCATTGTTTCATAGTTGTTGTCCTGAAACTAGCCAGTCTTCCCCATTGTATTGAACCCCTATAGTGGGCTAGATTAGCAGTCTCCTATACCTCCGCACAGGCGCGAGCGTAGCAAATTGAAGACTCAACCGGCCCATTTCAAGATGCGATTGGGTTGTTTTAATTATGCTTTTTTAAAGCAATAAAGTATTTTACTGGATTGTTGATATGGTTTTAGCTTGTGCAGCATGGTATTAAAAAAAAGAAAACAATACGAAGTGATTGCATAAGGGAAATTTACTAATCTTTTGGGTGTTAAAGGCTAGTATGCTTACCTGTCAACCTGGCGGCAATTTTGGGAGAACTATTTGGCCACAAATCGCTCCCATTTGATTAACATGTAAACTGTCATTTTAAGATGGCTTCTAATTGTACCGGAAGTGGACCACCGACTGCTGGTCTAGCCAATTATATAGGATGTCTATGGTCTTCACCCTACCCCTACCCCTCCGGGGCTGGGCCGCATCCTTCGCCGAGGGGGTAGCATGAGACAGAGAGATAGAAAAAGAGAGAGAGACGCGCGAGAGCCGAGTGACAACTTCACGTCAAAAAAATACCGCAGCGCCATCTACCGACTGGAATAGTACTACCAACAGCTTGTTGGCGCGGGGTCCGAGACGGAAGGGGATCTTGGAGTGGGGGTAGAGGGGGGAAACTATATTCGTTTTCCCATAAGGTGAAACATCTTGGGCGATAAGCCTTCTTTAATCAAGGGTATGCCTAGTGTTTAAGGCTTTTTTAAAAACCCCTTTATTTGGAAGCCTTCCAGCAAACTTTTTCAACTTTTTTTTAAAAAGAGACTATTTACTATAACCTTAATGTCCATGTAAAAATATGGAAACTTTGTAGCCCCACCCGTCTGGTCAGAATCGCGGGCCGATTGAACTGACGAATTAGATTTTAGCAGTAGCAGTAGCTAACATCCTGAAAGTGTTTTTGAGCATGTTTCAAGCCAAATTTTTTCACCAAGAAGGAATAATCGTACCCCAATAAAATTTGGCATGCGTTGCCAGGTACCTAAATCCCCTCGATTGTGATAGTTTTCAAGTTCACATCACGTTACATGACGGCTGGGTAACACCTCGAAATCATCCCAACTCTGCTTGGTGTATAAGGTGCTTGAGTGTGTAGCGCACCGCGGCTTGGCTGCGGCGCCCTAACGGGCACCTAGAACAAGGCACAGTCATTTAATCGTATCAGTCAAAAAAACGTAACTCATATGCAACATAGACCAAGTACTCGATCATAGATATAGAAAATATATGCGCTAAAACCGGTCGGAGGAGAATCGCATTTTCAAACCCCTTGCAGACCTTCAGTGCTCCCATGATAACATCCAAAATGACTGGCCCGAAAATTATGCAATTTGGGAGAAGGTTAGATAGTTGTATAGTGGTTTTCAACATATTGAACATATTGCTAATTTTTTTCACAATTTCCACCAAAAAAATCAAGAAAAACGACAAATTTTATTAATGTTACGATTTTTTACGTATTTTCTTGTGTTTTTTTTTTTCAGAAAATGGGGGAAACAAAATTGACGTTCTGTTCAAAACGTTGCAAAAACATTATACAATTTTCTAACTTCCCCCCAAATTGCAAAAATTTTACCATACCTAACCAAAAATCAAAAAAAGTAGGTAAAGATAATAAACAAGTGCACAGTCATTTAATCGATCAGTCAAAAACGTAGCTCATATGCCACATAGACCAAGTACTCGATCATAGATATAGGCCTAGAAAAAATATATTTCGCTACCGGTCGGGGGCAGAATCGCATTTTTCAACCGCTTGCAGACCTTCAGTGCTCCATGATAACATCGAAATGATAGCCCGAAAATTATGCAATTTGGGAGAAGTTAGATAATTGTATAGTGTTTGCAACATATTGAACATATGCTTTTTTTTCACAATTTGCCACCAAAAAAATCAAGAAATACGAAAAATTTTATAAATTTTACGTATTTTTACGTATTTTTTTTTTTTTTTTTTTTGCAGAAAATGGGGGAAACAATTAACGTTATGTACAAAACGTTGCAAACATTATACAATTATCCTACTTCTCCCAAAATTGCATAAATTTTACCTTTCCTTACCAAACTCAAAACAGAGGTGAAGATAATAAACAAGTGGGACAGTCATTTAATCGTATCAGTCAATAAACGTAGCTCATATGCCACATAGACCAAGTACTCAATCATAGATATAGAATAATATATGCGCTACCGGTCGGGGGGAATCGCATTTTTCAACCGCTTGCAGACCTTCAGTGCTCCCATGATAACATCGAAATGACTGGCCCCAAAAATTATGCAATTTAGGAGAAGTTAGATAATTGTATAGGTTTGCAAAAATATTGAACATATTTCTAATTTTTTTCACAATTTTCACCTAAAAAATCAAGAAATACGACAAATTTATAAATGTTACGTATTTTCCCGTTTTTTTTTTTTTTGCAGAAAATGGGGGGAAACAAAATTAAAAGTTCTGTTCAAACGTTGCAAACATCATACAATTATCTAACTTCTCCCAAAATTGATAATTTTACCTTACCTTACCAAACTCAAAAAAGTAGGTGAAGATAATAAACAAGTGCACAGTCATTTAATCGTATCAGTCAATAAACGTAGCTCATATGCCAATAGACCAGTACTCAATCATAGATTTTAGAATAATATATGCCTACCGGTCGGAGGCAGAATCGCATTTTCAACCCCTTGCAGACTTTAGTGCTCCCAAAGATAACATCGAAATGGACTGGCCCTAAAATTATGCAATTTAGGAGAAGTTTGATAATTGTACAGTGTTTGCAACATATTAAAAATATTGCTAATTTGTTTCACAATTTTCCACCTAAAAAATCAAGAAATACGAAAATTTTTATAAATTTTACGTTTTTTACGTATTTTTTTGTTTTTTTTTTGCAGAAAATGGGGGAAACAATTAACGTTCTGTACAAAGTTGCAAACATTATACAATTTTTCCTACTTCTCCCAAAATTGCATAATTTTACCTTACCTTACCAAACTCAAAAAGTAGGTGAAGATAATAAACAAAGTGCACAGTCATTTTAAACGTATCAGTCAATAAACGTAGCTCATATGCCACATAGACCAAGTACTCGATCATAGATATAGAATAATATATGCGCTACCCGGGCGGAGGCAGAATCGCATTTTTCAACCGCTTGCAGACCTCAGTGCTCCATGATAACATTGAAATGACCGGCCCGATAATTATGTAATTTGGGAGAAGTAGATAATTGTATAGTGTTTGCAACATATTGAACATATTGCTAATTTTTTTCACAATTTTCTACCAAAAAAATCAAGAAATACAACAAAAATTTTTTAAATTTTACGTATTTTTACGTATTTTCTTTTTTTTTTTGCAGAAAATGGGGGGAAACAATTAAGTTCTGTTAAAAACGTTGCAAACATTTAAACAATTATCTAACTTCTTCCAAAAAATTTTATAATTTTTGGACTAGTCATTTCGATGTTATCATGGGGAGCCGCAGAACCATTACGTTTTGGTCAAACTTTAACCTGAAAGAGACATATCGGAAATAAAGTAGATTGAATAGATTTAAAAAAATTCCCGTGTTTTAATACCACATGAATACTTATACGATACGATACGATACTTATGAATACATTTATGAAAATTCCACCACAGTCGTTTGTCCGCTGGAGAGCAAACGAAACATAAACACACATACTATACAAAAATAAAACAAAACACGAGCTATTTTCTCAAGATTGACATATGGAGTCTTTATAACGCAATTCCAATAATAATAATTTTTTATTATTTCTCGATGAACGTATCTAGGAAAGGAACACATCAATAATTGTTGCAAAATACAGCTGCTGTTTAAAATGGAAATTTTCATTCGAATCGAAACATAGCCCAATTTTCCCTAATGAATTTCTTGATGATGGCTTTTTGGCCGCTCGATTAATTACATTTGTATCATACTATATCCCATATTGGAATCAAGATTGCACTTTTATGGAAATCAATCCAAAATTAAAAAAAAATATCCACCAATTTTCTACATCTGCGTCATTGTAGAAGCGTAAATGATGGATTAGGGGAGAAACAAATGACGAAAAAATTAAGCAATATGACAATATTTTGACTTATGAGACTGATTGAAGGAAGGTCATCAATAAAATCGAAACATTTGCAATTACCTACTGTTCGCGCGATTTCCCGGCGCTATTGGGAAGTTATTTTTTTCTCTTAGCTGTTGGTATTTCTTGTTTCGTATTCATAATTTGCACATTTGTTATCACCTGTTTGAATTTCTGCCTATCAGACGTCATTCCTGGTTTTCTCGCGTTCGACTTATGCAAGGTTTTGTCAAGCAGTTCGCCTCTACCCTTTCACTCGATGAAGTGCAAAGTTCGTTTTCGTCTCAACTTCTCTCGCTCGCACCTCGCAACGCACGTGTCCGTGCTCCGGACATTGCACTCACTGTACGCATCAAGCGCGTAGCCGCCTGCCGCGTCCGTCTTGGAATAAAAACGAGGGATTTCCGAGCTGCAGTCCTTGGTTCGATTTGCCTTCCAGGCATTCTCTAACTTCCTACTCATTTTTCCCAAACTCGAGTTCTATCCCGTTCTCTTCGCGGTGGGCTTAACATCCCGCCCATCGTACTTACCTCTGCACTACCTCCTTCACCCTACGTCAAGATTGGGGTAAGTTCAGATCAAAATATATACAGTCCATTATTCTCGGAGTTGAGCACCTCGGCTCGAACACATGGTCCTCCGCAGCCGGATGCCCGGTGTTTTTCCGCATTTTTCGCAAATAGTTTCTCATTCAAGGTTAGCCCTTTGTTGGTCGTCGCACTACACACACGGTGTTGAGTGTTGTAGTTTTCCGCTCTCGTGTTTCTTTTGATTGCGTATTCAGTGTAATTGTCTCTTACGTGTTTCCTCTTATTTTTGAACTTGAAATCTCCGTTCATCATGGAAGAGTTGCAAGCTCAGCAGAAAAAGTTATTTGCTCGACGCGAGTTTATATTCGCGTCCGTTCAGCGAACGTACAATGCGTTCGAAAAAATAAAACCGATCAAGTTGAGGCATTTAGGCCCCGTTTTGAAAATTTTGTCTCAGTTGGAATCTGATTTCCGCGAAATCCAAATGTCTAATTGCCGAACTCAACACCAAGTGTTCTTCCCGCAAATCGATCGAAATAGACAAAGTTCAAGGGACAGTTTTGAAACGCTTTTTTGCTTGTAAGTTTCGTTATACTACGGTTGATAAATTAAATCAGGCCCCTGTTGTGACTCAACCTGGTCCTCTGTCCGCCTCAGTTCAACCATTCTTGCATTGCCAGTCATAGATTTTCCCCAAAAGTTCAAGGGACATTTGCAAAGGGCCCCCGAATTCTATTCTCTTTTCAAATCTCGATCGATGATAATAAATCATTAAGTAATGTTCAAAAGCTACACTATTTAACAATTTCATTGTCTGAAAACTCCGTTGGCCCTTATCTCAGAGTTTCAAATAACTGAAGAAAATTACCCCCTCGCTCTAAAACACTCTCATCTCTCGTTATCAAAACAAGCGATTACTAGGGAGTTTGAATGTCACAAGATTTTAGATTTTGTTCCTCTAAAAACGTCATCCTGACGGTCTTCAAGCGTTCTAAAAACACATCGCAACTCTGTCGAATCTCTGAAAGCTCTGAATTTTCCCGATTTAGGTGATTTCTTTTTGTTATGTTTGGCATTAGCTTAATCTCGATGCGTCATCTCGCAAGGCTTTTGAAAACAGACAAACATCTAATTAAAACTCCCGATTACAAATCGCCTAATCGATTTTCTCGAAGACCAATCTAGAACGATGGAGTTATGTGCTGTCGGGAAAAAGTTCTGTTACTACCGTCAAAAGTTCTCTCCCTTCAAAGCGAATCAACACCTTGTTAGTGTCGTCACCTGCCTCGAAAAAACAGTGTGCAGCGAGCACCCACTAACTCATCTCGTAATCACTCTCATACAACTGTGTCCGCTTGCCCGGTATGTAAGGCTTCTCATACATTGTACCAGTGCAATTTTTTCGTGGTTTAACCATAGACCAACGTTATGACACGCTGCGCCAATTAAAACGCTGTTTTTAATTGTATGGGTGCACATCTGCGTTTCCCAATGCATTCCACGAAATCATGTTCTGTGGTCAAAGCTCTAAACATCATTCTATTTACATTCGGGAATCCGCTCCGTCTCTCGCTGACGATACTCCTGTCACCGAGCAAGGTCCTTCAGCGCCCCAGGCTCTGTCATGTCAAGTCCAGGCTTCGAGCCCCACTCATCAAACTGTCATACTAGGCACCTTTCCCGCGCACTCTTTAGTGGACCGCAGGGGATAATGCAACCCTTTCGCGCGGTTGTTGACTCCGGGTCCCCAAATCTCTGCTATCACAAAAGTCGTTGGGTTGCAACGTTTGGGCTTGAAAGTCAATCCAGCCACCGCCCAATGTAGGTGTCGGACAAACTAATACTCGAGTGCATGGTATTGTACAATGCAGTTAGCTTCTCGGCTCTTGGGCAAACCCTCTATGCATGTCAATGCACACGTTCTTCAACTATTGCCGGCAATTTGCCTACATCCTCCGTGTCCACTGACGTCATAGAGCGTATCATGACCTTGACTCGCTGACGATCGCTTCAATGTACCAGGGCCCATTGATTTCCTCATTGGTGCGATCTCTACTCAGACTTTCTCTGTAAAACCGGACACACGATCGTAGGCAGCAAACCTCCCCGCACTCAAAACGGTTTTGGGTTGGGTAATCTTAGGCCCGGGGCCCACGCTACTCAACCAGCACCTGAGTCCTCCTTCTCATTTCTCGCTGTGACACGCTCCCCGTTGGCACATACTCTCCGTCTCTTCTGGGAACCAGAAGAAGTCAGTCGCCCTCCCTCTCTGGACCCAATGGCTTCGCTCGTTGAGGAGCACTTCATTAAAAACTCATTCTCGCGCCCCCTTTGGGCCGCTACTCGGTCGCTCAAACCATTCAAGCCTGATTGCGTCATGCCAGGCTACAATCGTGACGTCGCGCTCAAGACTTTTGTCATTTTAGAGCGTCGTCTGAAGCGTGACCCTTTAAACTTTAGACTCATATCATGAGTTCAGGGAGTGATTACGCTCGTTCACGCACATGCAGCCTTCCTCTCGACCGCGGAGTACATAATCCCGCATCATTGTGTACACAAGGTCACAAGCTCTACCACTAAACTGCGAGTGGTATTCAACGCCTCCTCTCCTGATAAAAGTGGAGTCGCTCTCAACCCCGTCCTGCTGAGTGGTCCTAAGCTTCAAAGTGACCTTCCCACTGTTCTAACCACTTTTCGCACTTATCCTGTAGCTCTGTGCGCGGACGTGAGACAGATGTACCGTCAAATCCTTGTGCACCAGGACGATCGTGCTTTTTCAGCACATATTCTGGCGTCCTGAGCCCTACTCTCCGTCGTTGAGTACGAGCTCAATACAGTGACCCACGGTCTCACTCCCTCTGCCTTCCAGGCCCAACGAGTGTTGCAGCAACTGGTCGTGGACGAAGGTGCTAAGTTTCCTCTCGCTTCACGCGCCTTACTTCAAACATCTACATCGACGACGTGGTTTCAGGCGCCAGTGACCTTGACGAAGCCCTCGTGCTGCGTGCTGAGTTGCAGTCACTCACTCAGTGTGCAGGGGTCGAAACTACGCAAGTGGGCTAGCAATGTTCCTGACGCTCTTAGCTCCCTCCCCCAAAGGGCCATCTAGAAACTCCCCTGGTCTTCTCAACGACGAAAAAACTTTGAAAATTCTCGGTCGTTTTGGGACCCTCGTTCCCATTGCTTCAGCTTCCACACTCTGCCCTTTGTAGGTTGCGTCACCAAACGGTCCATACTCTCCTACATCGCGCGCATATTCGACCCACTCGGGTTTCTCACCCTTTCGTCTCCTGGATGAAGGTGTTCATGCAGAATCTCTGGTCCTTGCGCGTGGAGTGGGATGAATCACTCTCGGGGAAACACTCTCTCAGACTTGGCTCACTGCCATTGAAAGCGTGCCCAAGTTGAGTGATGTTCATGTTCGCCCTCTCCTTTTCATGAACGATGCCACATACCGGTTGTAGGGTTTTGCGACGCCTCCGAGAAGGCCTATGCTGCTACTCTTTACTTGCACGTTGAGACGTGCTCGCAATCTCACGTCAGATTGTTTAGAGCCAGGAGGCAAAGGTCGCGCCCGTCAAGCTGCTCACTGTGCCCAGTTGGAACTCAGTGGAGCATTGTTATTGGGCTAGGGTGCTTAAAGACACCCTACCCGCTCTCAAGCCCTTTCACATGAAAAAAGTGTTGCTATACACTGACTCACTATCGTGCTCGCTTGGCTCAGTACCCCCCCCCACCAGTGAAGACATTCGTCGCCAATCGGGTAGTCGAAATACTCGAGACCACTTCTCCCCTGAATTGGGTCATGTTAGTTCTGAAGAGAACCCTGCCGAGTGCGCCTCTCGGGGGCTGCTCCCCCCTGGACCTGTTGAACCCCCCATATGGTTCTTGGTTCCCCCTTCATGCGCTCTCCCCCCTCCACGTGGTCTCGCTCGGTTCCCTTCGGTTTTGAACCCAGCCACGACTTGCCCGAGCTGAAAGCGTCTCCCACGGTGCTGATAACTCATGATCCCGCATTGATCCTTGCTTGTTAAACTGCAGAGTTTCTCCTCGCTCTTGAAAAGCCAAGCGCGTGTTCGGTCACGTGGTACGCTTTTCCCGCATCTTGCTTGCTCGTCGAAGTAAAACCCTTTCACCCCCCTCTGGTCCTCTGCTCCCGTCCGATCTTGAGACGCGATGCGCCTGTTCGTGCGCATCACTCAGCAGCAGTACTTCGATGATGAGCTCAAGCAACTGGCTAAACACTCGTTCGTGACCCCCCGCATCGCCACCCCCAAGCCCTTCATTGACTCCCGTGGGTTTGTCAGGGTGGGCGGCAGGCTTTATTATTCTTCTCTCCCCGAAAAAGCTCGTCATCCCTCTTGCTTCCCAAGGGAAACGCATTTGTCCGCGCTCTTGTGTGATGCCTTCTATCTCCTTCCTTGCACTCTGGCCCCCGCACTGTGCAAGCTCTCATTCAGCAGATGTATTGGATTGTCTCTCTGCGTGGCTTGTTACGGCAACGCATTCGTCGCTGCTTAACCTGTTTCAAATTCCGCGCCAAGCCTAATCAGCCAATTATGGCTAATCTGCCTGAACCTCGCGTTAAGCCTTCGCGTGCGTTCCTCCACGTGGGCACAGACTACGCTGGCCCATTCTCAGTGAAGACGAGTCCTCGCCGTAATGCCTCCATCGTCAAAGGCTACTTATGTCTCTTCGTCTGCATGGCCACCAAAGCTGTGCACCTTGAGCTGGTCTCGACCGTCCCCCTGAAGCTTTCCTGGCCTGTCTTGACGGTTTCTCGCCCGGCGTGGATCCCCGCTCACATTTACTCCGACTGTGGCCGTAACTACGTAGGTGCTGCTCGCTCGTCCGCGAGATCTACGATTCTCTCACGGCAGCTGAGACCGCCATCGCGGACAAGCTTGCACTACGTAATGTTAGGTGGCATTTCAACCCCCCTTACGCTCCTAATTTCGGTGGATTTTGGGAAGCCGGGGTAAAATCCGCCAAGTTAAATCCTGCATCGACTAATTAAGGACTCCCCCCTTAATTTCGAGGAGTACTCCACCCTGTTTTCACGCATCGAAGCCGTGTGAATAGTCGTCCGCTTTGTGCCACTTCGTTCGACCCCTGGGGTGGCCCAGATTACCTCTCTCCCGCACATTTGTTGATCGGCACCTCGCTTCTCGCACCTCCCGAAATTGCCCGTCGTCGAGAATGCCTCTCCCCCTCTCTCGTTGGCTTCAAGTCCGTCAACTGCCCTCAAAGCTTTGGACACGTTGGTCCTCTGAGTATCGCACACGCAGATGCAGTGTGGGAAGTGGGGTGCGCGCCCTGCCCGAACCTCAAGGTCGGTGACGTGGTCTTCGTGTTTGGAACCCACTACCACTCCCTTGTCTTGGCCCTATTGGCCGGGTGGTACAAGTGTGCCCTGGCAAAGACAACTCATCAGAGTGGCGTCCGTTCGGACTCCCAAAGGAGTGTTACCCGTCGGTGAACAAGTGGTGATCCTCATTCCTTTTAGTTATTCGTTTTGGCTCGGTCTTATAGTTGTAGTTCTTAGTTATTTCTCTTGGTCCTATTCTAAAAATCCATTTTAGGTGGGCGGTTATGTTCGCGCGATTTCCCGGCGCTATTGTGGTACCGGTAGTTATATTTTTCTCTTAGCTGTTGGTATTTCTTGTTTCGTATTCATAAGTTGCACATATTGTTATCACCTGTTTGAATTTCTGCCTATCAGACGTCATTTCCTGGTTTTCTCGCGTTCGACTTATGCAAGTGCTTTGTCAAGCAGTTCCCCTCTAGCCTTCACTCGATGAAAGTGCCAAAGTTCGTTTTCGTCTCAACTTCTCTCGCTCGCACCTCGCAAGCCACGTGTCCGTGCTCCGGACATTGCACTCACTGTACGCACTCAAGCGCGTAGCCGCCTGCCGCGTCCGTCTGGAATACAACGACGGTTTTCCCGAGCTGCAGTCCTTGGTCGATTTGCCTTCAGGCATTCTCTAACTTCCTATCATCTTCCCAAACTCGAGTTCTATCCCGTTCTCTCTCGGGGGTGGGCTAACATCCCGCCCATCGTACTTACCTCTGCACTACCTCCTTCAGCTACGTCAAGATTCGGGGTAAGTTCAGATCAAAATATATACAGTCCATTATTCTCGGATTTGAGCACCTCGGCTCGAACACCTACTTTTAAACTTTAAAAAATTTAAATTTAAAAAATCATATCATGGGGATGGCCAAGGTTGAAAACGGAAAAATGGAAATAACACAATTTTGACAGCAACAAGGAAGTTATCTCAAGAATGTGTGTAGGTAGGACGTCAGTGCGACGGTGCGACTGTGTGATTCACTTATTGGTGTGACCGAAAGTATTACATTACAACGCGGGGAACGGTTATCGTTTTGGCCTCTCACAACACTCTTTCAAGGTCAAATACAAGTGCGTGTATTGAGTTCGTCTCCCGCTACCGCAAAACATCACTCCGACGTCGTCTTTTTAATTAATATTCGGAGTTCGGCGCGGAGTTCGGACACAAGTTGAATAATTTGAATGAAATTTAAAATATCCTCTTTCACCTTCCGTCAAAAAGTTCACATACTTGGTGATACCCTGAGGTAGGAAGGAAAACTGATCACTGAAACTAAGTGACTTGAATTTTTGGTATGAGAGGGGTTTTCATGTATGCATGTTTTGGGTTTCTTCGGGCTTATGACAATACTATGAATAAAAATTTAATAAATAGATAATACGCACTATGGGACATGCACGACGCCATGTTATTGTTAATAAAAAAAAAACTTCGAATTTCTTTTTACATAATATCACACTCCATTAATCGAGATAAATAACAAATTAAAACCCTGAAAATAAGTGTCCCCACAGTTACAAGATAACTTATAACTGTCTTGATCGAGACCAAATTATTGAATGCTTTTACGTCTCACAAATGTATCTCAAGTGAGTGGCTCGTTATTACTGGAGAAATAGATGGTTGTGATGTTTGCGAGAGTGATACGCAGAGTGGTGAGGGGAACTGGTTGCTTGACGATAAACAGAGCATCACACATGTCTTCATTATTTATTCTCAATATGCTTGTTAGCGAATCAAAGGCGCCAAGGATTTCCCCACATATTTTATTTCACCTTCACCACCACCACCACCACCACCACCACCAACCCCCTCGTCGTCAACATAGTCACCCACCGAACGGGATATTCCTTTAACAAAATTTATAATGCAAAAGCAAGCGCTAGGTGAAGAAAAAAATCAAATTTTTAATCAGTTAATGAACTCATTTTAATATACCAAACATATCCAGTTGTACACCGTTTTATGAGTAGATGTTTTGGTTCTAAATAGATGATCCAATGCAACCTCAAGACGATGAGTGGATACGGTGGAATGGAAAGTGGGCCCTACGTTAGTTTATTATTATAATGTCATCGAACCCGCGTCCTTGGTGCCATAATATGCTTATCATACCTGCGCACTATGTGTAAAACCACCATAAATGGCATCTTATAGCCTATTATAAATGAAATAAAATGCATGCTGGATAAATAAAATTACTTCCTAAATGATCAAGGCTGTCCGCGGCTCCAAAACAGATCCGAAGCGCACGACTCCTATAAATAATACCGATAATTAGATCAAATCCTAGGTAAGATATGGAAATTTTGAATTGATATGATTTTGATAAATCATGATCATGTCCAATACATTCAAAGAGACAGTAAGCATCAAGCTCAACTCCAAAAGTACCAAGAAATCATAATAATATAATAGTATTAAAATTACTCTTTTAATCCTTTACAATATGACACGACTGTACAATAAGGGCCTCTGGGCATGGGGGGATTGTTTAAAACACGCCCTAGACCCGACTTGAAACATAAAACTGCAGAGAGCGCCAACGGTCGGAGGCGGAATCACATTTTTTAACCGCTTGCAGACTTCCGGCTCCATGATAACATCGAAATGGATGGACCGAAAATTAGCAATTTTGGGTTTTACAAAATTTTTCTTGATCCACCTGGAGCACACTCTCAGTTGGGCGTAAAAAACCTGAGTCCTAAAAACAGAGAAATTGGCCTAGTTCTTTAGTTTCCACTGCACATCTCAACCCTTCCTTGACCATGGCAATAAATTCCCCCAGTCCCACAAACAATCAAGTCGTCCAAAATAGGTACCAACATAACCGTCTTTATGGGTAAAAAACATAGGGTCTGACTGACACCTTTTCAATTTGATCCCTTTAAGAATGTCGATCAGCACTGCATTCCACACTTTTCCAGATTGCTTAAGGCCATACAGGCTTTTTTTCAGAAGAAAACATCTCCATCATAACCCTCCTCCCATATCTTCGGTTGTTCCATCTAAGGTCCCATTTAAAAAAAGCAGCAACTACGTCTACATGTTCAATTTGCCAGTCTTTACTCATAGTACAGCTAATAATACTCTCTAGTCTTTTATGAAAACACAGGACTGAACGTCTCCCCGTAGTCAAGAAACCCAAAACTTTTGGTTGAAACCCTGAGCGACTTGTCTAGCTTTATAAATTTTCTCCCCGTTTGAACCTATCTTAATTGGAGGAAATACACACTTACAACCTATAACATTTACTGGTCTGGGCGCTCCACTATCACCCACGTACCGTCTTTCATGGTTAGCCATCTCCCCTTCATGGCCTGGACCCATCCTCACCGTCCTCTCGCTCCAAGGCCTCGGCTGAGGTCCGAATGGTTTTGGTTTGGGTCGCCGCTGGTTTTTCACCTTGCAGTGCCTGCAGCACGCCAGGCCGCAGGGTGGCTTGTCCCTCTTGAGTGCACCGACCGCCTTGGACCGGTTCCTCTCCTCCTCGGTGTGGACCCTCAGGCTGGTGGCGCGCTCCCTGGACACGGGCGCCATCCTCCCCCCCACTTGTCGTCGGCCAGCATCGGTTTGCCGTCCTCTTCTGCACCTTTGGCGTCTGCCAGCGTCGGAGCCGTCCTCTCCTCCTTCGTTATGGGGAAAACTTTTTCTCTTCATTTTCCCAGTATGCATGGTTCACACGGTTCTTGTGTGGGCCCCATTGCAGGCTCAGGTCTCAACCAGCTGCTGGAGCAGCAGCTCCAGCACTCCCAACCTCCCCATGGATTGTAGGTTAGGGTGCCCCAGCCTAGCATGCCACATGGACTATGAAACTCGAGAAGCTTTTTGAAATTTTTGTTGTACTCCTCCTTTAGACCACTAATACTCCCTCCTCCAATGGTTGAGACAAAGTAGAGACGATCAACCCTGGTGTGCTTGGAAAATCAGGTTTCCGTCTCTCAGCACCTTGTTGATACCATCCTTAGATCTGAATTCTAGGCCTTTCTCGACTATTTGTCCCTGAGATATTAGATTGTCCTGCAGGTTGGGGACATAAAAGCACATCTGTCAGCTCCACATCCTTTCCCCCACACTCCTCGGACATTTGGATCGTAATCGAGCCAATCCCCGCAATGACCAGCGGGGTACCCTCCCCTATTTCCACCTCACCTGAGTACTGCCTCATGGAGTGAAATAGGCTCCTTTTCCCTGACATGTGTCAGAGGCTCCCCCGTCCAAGATCCACACCCCACTCTCTCCAGGTGAGAACTTCTTAGCGTAGTGCAACATGCCCCTTGTCGCAAAATTTAACTTTTTTTGGTGGGTCTTGACTCTTCTCTTCTCTCTCCGTCTTCTCCTTCTCTTCTGATTCCTTTGCTTTAGGGCAGTTGTTCCGATGTGCCCTTCGCCTCCACAGGCATAACAGAAGAAATTGTACTTTCTTTTTTTGTTTTCCCTTTCTCTCCAGCACCAGATTCCCTTCTTCCTTTTCATGGTGGTTTCTCTGAGGTCGCTGTCTCTCGTTGGCCTTGTTTGCCTTTAGTGCCAAGTGAAAACTTTCAGACTTTGCTGCAATCTCCTTCTCGCACTCGATCAAGATCTGCTTGATCGTGGAGATCTTCACCTTGTTCGGTTGCGCCCATAGGGTTTTCACGGTAACCTCATATTTTGGCGGGAGTCCAGATAAACAAAGATAGGCTAGCTGCCATCTCCTATCTGCAGCTCGCTTATATTTTGAAGCATCCTGTTTATATTTACCATCTGGTTGATGTAGTCTGTTACGCTCTTCTCGCCCTTCACCATCGTGGCGAGCTCCCTTTTTTTGAGCATGCTGCCATACTCACTGTTCTGGTGGCATAGTTGTGCTCCAAAGTCTTCCACGCCTCCGACGCAATCTCGATGTCGAGAATGTTGTTCATTTAGTCGTCTCCAGGGCCCGATTCATGTACATTTTTATCCCAGTATAAGCAGATTTAGGTGGTATAAGTGCGGTATAACTCCGAATCTAATTCATGAAGACTTATCCCGCCTCGCACGGGGATAAGAAAATATGTAAACAGATGGCGGACATTTTAAAATTTTGCGTCTATGTTTTTAAAACGAGAAAAGTTGTCATAACTCTCATAAAAGAAATCAGAAACCATCCCGGGCTAGGCCCAGATGTAAAAATTATTCATAATACAAACAGTGTAGGCCTAAAGTTCCATTAGGCTATAGGAATAGAAAAAATTAATACTAACGTACACGTTTGACAAGCCCTAGGCCTCTTCTAGAAAACCCCTGGGCCCTGCACGACCTTGTTCAGACACACAACCCGCACAAATAATAGTTTTGATTACTAAAAGCCTAAGCAGATAAACAATAGTATGATAGTCCTGGGCTATTCAAAAATTTACGGCAATAATACGCCTTTTCTTTTCTTTTAACGATCTCACGCAATCTTCTGTCACTAAATAAAAATGTAAAACAAAGATGGTGAAAATTTTTCAGTGTTCTTTTGCTAATTTGCTGATTTACATGGCTGTGGAATGCAGTGGAAAAAACATTTTTTTGTGTCTGTTGTTGGATGAAAATGTTTGATTGGATGAGAGTTGCTCGACTTAACCAGGCCTATCCTGCCATGGCCTGCATTTATACCGTCCTTATACCACCTATACTCGGGATAAAAAGTACATGAATCGGGGCCAGTTGATTTCATGATTAGGGGGAGCGCAGCATAGGTTTTTTTTGGGCCTTGCCCCCACCTCCCCGGTGGCGGTGGGGACATAGTCGGGCTCGTCGTTGTACCCTATAACCGCTTCCCCGCATTCTTGTTTTTAGCATTTCTGCTTTTATTCTTGCCTTCCATGCTGAGAAGTTTTTTCGTTGAGTCGTGGAACGTGGTGATGATTGTCTTCTCCCTATGGCAACATCTTGACCGTCTTAACCTCACTTCGCGAAACGTGTTAGGCTTTGTCCAGTTGGTCCCCCCGTATCTCCAAAACGAGACTGGATTTCTGCGGTGATTCTTCTCCTTGGGGCCTCTGCGGTCCTGGGTACCGTAACCTGTTGTTTTATTACTACTTTGCTTGAGTAATTAGGAACTTCAGGAAAATAATCAGTACGTACGTGTTTCTTGTCGAGGGTTTTATTCCAGACTAACTCCAGCAAAGGTGTTTTACATCATCGGCCACTAGGGGCAGCACGAGGCAGAGATGTTATTTTGTTTTTGCTACTACCAACTTAACAATTTAAAAGTACAACAAAAAACCGCATTTACTTTTGTCTGTTCGAGTCAGCAGTATTGACGACAGCTGGTCCGAATTCGATCGTATACAAACACAGTTTGAAGAATTGCTAGCAGACAGTGATTCATACGATGAGCTGGCAAATGAACGAACCGTGTTTGAAGAAGAATACTTTGTGTTAAGGCGCGCATTCACGACCTTGTGTCTCCACTACCACCAGAGTCCCGGCTCTGACTAATCTCCATCGATTCCATCACAGACAACTAACAACATAAGACTCCCAACTATTGATTTACCCACATTCAGTGGGTCATATGAGGAATGGCAACAATATTTTGATATTTTCTCTTCTCTGATTGACTCAAACCAATCGCTCAATAAAAATTCAAAGTTTCACTATCTTAAAGCTTCTCTGCAAGGAGAAGCATTGAAGGTCATTCATTCGCTTGAGATATCCAATGTCAACTATGACACTGCGTGGGAGTGATTTAAATCCAGATTTTCAAATAAACGGATTATCATAATTAAACACATCCAAGCACTGTTTGATTTACCAAGGTTACAATGCGAATCCCTAGCCTCTCTCCGACCCTTAGTAGACAATGCTTAAAAACACCTTCGAGCACTTGCCACCTTGGGCGAGCCTACGCAGCATTGGGATGCATTATTAATACATATGATAACTAATAAATTTGATCCTGTTACACGCCGTTTATGGGAAACTCATGCAGCTACGCTCACAGAAGTAAAATACAATAATTTAATCCAATTCCTAGAAGGTCGGTGTGATTATTTAAGAACGATGCAATGCCAACAATCCTAAATCTAACGATAGGCAAAAATTAAAGTCGATCGATGATAACTGCGCATGTAATAGATATCCTTCAGATTCCAGGTACTGCAAGATGAGATTGAGCTTGTGAGTAAAGCAAAAAACTTTTTGGGCCTAACGGTACTAGTTTTTTATCTATTGCGTTTTGAAATGCGCTGGAATTCCCTATCTTATGCATTGTAGCTGAACGAAAACCTACACTTTCAATCGCATATCGTTGCGTAACATCGTGACCTGTTAATGAATATTAACAAATTTAGGTGCAAAATGTAGATAATTTCACGACTAACATTATTTGCTTTGGAAATTGTGGTCAAACGGGGTTCGTTTTCGAGATATTTGAGATGTTATGTCGTAATATCTCCCGTGCCCGGCGAACGTTACAATAAATCCGGCAACAGCGCCTTGACGTCGCACGCTGTAGTCGGCTGTCGATGACGAGAGACAGGGGTGGGTGTGGCCTACACCTTCAATGCCTATTCTGCTCGCGGCTCAGCATTCATATCAATCCAATATTTAGTTATCTGCTGCTCTAATTTGTAAACCAAATGGATTAGGCGGTAGACTAGTAGACAATTATGTGAACGTACTTATTGTTCATTTATTTATTTTTATTTTATTTGTTTATATTATTTATTTATTCCATTTCAGCTATAAATCTACGAGCGTGCACGGGAGATCAAGACATGCTTGGGGCCTTGGTACATTTGCTAAATTAGGCCTAGATGAGACCACTTTCAAATCCACCTGTTCTTACCAAGAGATTACCAACAGAGGCTGTGGCAAATATACATTAAATATAAAAAGAAAAGAAAAGAGTAACTTTCACGAAAAGATTACAAAAATTAAATCTATCAAGGATAAAGATATAAATAATTGGTACTTGTTCATTAACGGGACCCCCCTCTAAAAATGTAAATATTCAGTAGAAACATTTCATTAGACAATCATAACTAGTACATCTACTCCATCTGAGTTTCAGGAGGTCAGGAAAACACAATTATTTTGAACAAAGCCCCGAAAACATTCTTTCCGGCTACATACTTTGCGCCAGGAGTGACACGGCCTACGCCAACGTACTTCAACTTCACACAACAAAACCTTTAACGTCGCTATTTTAAATATAATGGACTGTCAATGGAAAAGTACTTTCGTTTAAAATAGCGACGTTAAAGGTTTTGAAGGTTCATTTGGTGTCCGTGAACGTCAATGTCAGCTGCACGGCGACGACTGCTCTCATTTAGGCCTACGCGTTCCAATGGACTGTACTCGCCTGAGTCACGTTGAACGTGTGAGTCAAGTTCACTGTTTGTGTCATATTCAAACTCCTCACAAGTTGTAATTATTTATTGTAAACAGAAATAAGTAAAAAAAACGACGATAGGGGGATCAATTAACAAAAAATTGAGGGGGGTCCCGTTAATGAACAAGTACCAAATAATTAATATTTCCGGAAAAACTAAAGGAAAAAAAAACGCTCAGGCCAGGTCTCGAACCGGGTACCTCTTGCATGCTACGCGAACACGCTGCGCGCATGCCACTTGTGTCCACGGCTTTGGGGCGGCTCAGATGAATACTCCTGCAGACAGACGCGGGGCGTTTGAGGGACGCTAAGAAAAAACGAGCATAAAGCCCTTTTTTGCAATGCGGGGGCTGTTAACCTTGCA
>JAMZAV010011763.1:0-18792 GCA_024449915.1 Sweltsa coloradensis | reverse complement strand
CCCCAATGCTATTGTTGAAGTGCGCCTCTCTCTTGTAGTGCGGTAGGAGGGGCACACGAAGCGAGGGGGGTCTAGGAGGTCCTCGGAGTGCCACCACCTTACAGGTTCTGCAACATAACGGCACTAATGAATGAATGTTTCTTGCACAGCTGAGATCCTTCCCACACTCATGCTTGATGTGGTACTTGAAGTGCGCCTCTCTCTTGTATGTGCGGGGGCAGGAGGGGCACACGAATTGAAGGGGGTTTTAGAGACCCCCGGAGTGCATGTGAATGTTATCGACCAATTGTGAATTTTATTGTTGTTTAACCAAGAACGCGTAGCTTTGACATTGTTTTCCCAACATAACAACTGTCTCAACTCTGTTCACGCTAGCTTAGCCTCAGTGTGGATCTAGCACACGAAGGAACTCCGTGATGAAGCACAGATAATTTTTACTTGAGTTGGCTACCCCTATTTCTTCTCACTTAAATGTTAAGGGTATGATGTCGATATGGCTATGCACAAATTGCAAGTACATCTTTTTACAGACTTTTGGTATTACTTAAAAAACATTATATTTAATTTAATCATTGTTATATTAATTTTGGAACTATGGCAAGAGGCCAAGTCTTGAGACCACTCGTTGCGAGTCGTGAAGTGAGTAACTGAACATCAGTCACTGCAACAAGCAGGGTTGTTACAATTACCCCCAGCCCATTGTAGGCCAAGTCTTGTGAGACCACTCGTGTCGAGTCGTGAAGTGAGTAACTGAACATCAGTCACTGCAACAAGCAGGGTTGTTACAATTACCCCCAGCCCATTGTAGGCCAAGCCTTGAGACCACTCGTGTCGAGTCGTGAAGTAACTGATCACTCAAGCAAGCAGAATTGTTACAAAGTCTTGAGACCACTCGTGTCGAGTCGTGAAGTGAGTAGCTGAACATCAGTCACTGCAACAAGCAGGGTTGTTACAAAGTCAGAAATACAAGCAATCCATATCAAATTTTGACTGCATCTTGATCTTCTAGAATTATACTACGAGTGACATTGAAGGGAAGTTTTAGTTTGTATTATTAACAGCATAATTAATGGTTTTATTTGATTGTGTGGGTTAAGCTGTAAAATAACAAAAACAATTGAAGTTTTATTTAATTCATGAGATGTAAATAGTACATATTATATTTAAATTCATTTATAAACCTTACTTGTACCTGAGACAAGGTAGTATATCTATTATAATTTAAAATTTAGTAGTTACGTAAGCTCCGTTCATTATTTTACAGATTTGAGAAGATTTAAAGTCTTAAAAATTTACAGAGGAGACCTCATAAGTTGCTTTAAAAGTTGTTATTTTGTTTTTAGCCAAGTGTCAAATTATTTGTTTTACACCTTTTTTGACAGCAGAATAAGGGCAATTAAATTCTATAAGACCTTTTTCGATTTTAAATAATAATTTATTTTCATTCATAATGGTAAAGCGTTGTACCATGTGAAAGTTGAAGAAGAAGTATAAAAATAAAAGCCTTCAGTTCTGGGTGTTTAAAGATTTTTTCCATCGTTTGTGTTTAAGTATGAACATTGAGACATACGATTCAATTCTTGGACGATGGGAAAACTAATAAGTGTTTTAGACAGTTTGGGAAAAGCAGCTAGTGCCTTCAATGAGGTGTTAAAAATGTCTATGAAACGACAAATCAAACAAGAATAGTTTTGCCGAGATGGTACTGTATTGATTGTTTATTTCCTCCTCTAAGTGTACATGAAATAGATCTTTTTATTCATGATGTCGATGAAGAGCCTCATAGTTTAAGGGGAATCCCTAGACCCAAATATGATTTCTTAAGAATGCAGTAAAGACGTCTGAAAAGTCAGTAGAATGTAAGAGGGGCTTAATAAAAGAGCGGATTATTTTTTTGTATATTATTTTTACACTCCTATATCAACAACCTCAATAAAAGGATTTTCGGATTTATATGGTTTGTTGCGTTGCACAATTTTTTTCGCCTGCCGGTACAATTTCAAATTTTGTACCGTTTAACGGAAAAAATCGTGCAACGCCTGAAACCATACAAAACCAATAATACTTATATTTAGGTTGTAGATAAAGGAGTGTAGAAATAATATACAAAAAACCGCTGCTAAAAATTCAATTTTGAACTTGAGCAACTGATTCCAGTAATTTGAATAAAATTGTTGATTCTGAGGTTATGTCCCGTCAAAAAAAATTCAAAAAAATAATCCGCTCTTTTATTAAGCCCCTCTTACATTTTACTTACTTTCAGACGTCTTTACTGCATTCTTTAGAAATCATGTTTGGGTCTAGGGATTCCCCTTAAATGATGATGTTGCTAAAGGTTTACCTGTATTGCAAAATGAAATGAAGCTTGGACATGTCAATATACGTAAGTTGGATAAGTATATAGATCAGTTGAGGGTTATTCTTGACACGTATAATTTTGATATATTTGCTTGCTGTGAAACATATCTAGATGAGTCTGTTCCAGATGGTTTTATTACTGTTGACAATTATAAAATGCTAAGATTTGATCGTGAAAGGGTAGGGGGAGGGTTAGATATTTATATTGCTAAAAATTTTATGTCAAGTGTAGTTGAGTTGGTAAAGTTAAATTTCCGATAGATGTTGAGTTGCAGTCAGTTAAATTCTGGCTTCCGAATGTAAAGCCAATAATTTTTTACAGCAGTTTATAAAGCTCCACAGGTAAAGTTAGGAGAATTTTCAGATTGTTTGATAGTTCAGTAAATAATTTAAAATTGGAAGCTAATGAATTGTTTTTTCTAGGTGATTTCAACATTGATTTGAGTAAGAAGACATTACCAGTAAATAATTTCAAAATTCTCACTAGATCACATGGATGGTACATTTGATAAGTCTGTTACTAGGGTTAATAATAGGTCAGCTACTTTAATTGATCATGTTATGTAAATCACAATGAAAATATTATTCAGTCAGGTCTTATAAGTGTAGGATTAAGTGATCATGAATTAATTTATTGTGTTCGTGAGATTATATAAGCAAAAGTTTCATCCTAAATTTGTAAAAAAAATAGAAATTATAAGAATGTTGATTGGAAGCAGGTAAATGGAGATATCTCAAGTGGTCCCATTGACCAAAATGGTATGGCGGTAAGTGCAGATGATAAATTAGAAATGTTTGTTAAAGTAATCGTGGAAACTCTAGATAAGCATGCACACCCCTTGAAATTAAGAGTTAAAGGTAAAGTAAGTTAAAGGTTATTTATTTTTATTTTATTTATTTATTTAAACGCCCTATCCTATTCAGTTATAAAAACTGATTTACAAAGAGGACAACAAAATAAATCTAATTACATAGATGCAGACACAACAATGAACTACATTTAAGTAAATATTTGAAATAGTAATATTACAACAATGCATTAAATACTCAACAAATTTGATAACAAATAAAAAGGATATTAAATGCAATTTATAAATGAATCGAATATATAAAAAAGGGGGTGGGGAATTAAAAGAAAAGAAAAAAGAAAAAAAAAAAGAAAGAAAGAAAGAAAAAAAAGAAAAAAAAACATTAAAAAGAAAAACGAAAGAAAAAACTGATTTATTAGACGATCCCACTCAAACGAATATGAGGTTTGCCAAAAATCAGGAACACAAATCAGGGAGTAACCAATTTTTGCCGGAAGAAAACCACCGAACGCGAATCTTCATTCTTGTGTTCAACCATCATTCTTGTTTTTCTAATCTTGATAACAATTTAGTACAAAAGATCTTGACTTTATCTATAATTATATCAGATATATAATTATTTAAAATTGTTCAAGTCAAAAACTGATCCCCAGCAATGATACAGGACACCAAAACTCATTGCAAGTTCCACCAGTGGGCGGCAACCAGACAATCTAGGCAGAAAAATATCAATTGAAAATACTTTGGGAAATAACATCAAAATCAAAGCAATAATAAACAAAAAAAGAGAACAGCAAATCGTAAAAGAACATATGAATATAAATTAACATTACATAAACACAGTGACAATGCCCACAAATAAATAGTAAAAATAAATTCTTCTTTGTTCTTCGATTCTTATCATTGCTTCAATTTTAATTTTAAATTGTACTATTCCTAGCTCAGTAACTGGCTTTCTAATATCATAAGAAAATTGAATTCCAAAAGATACTCCTCTGTAAAAAGAATGACTTTCTTAATGATTCAGAATTTAATTTAGGAACTTTCAAAGAGTTCATTAGAATAGAATTTCTATCACGATCAACAAATTGAAAAATATTGGGTAAAATCCCTTTGAATACATACCTTTCAATACTTTGTATGTATTTACCAGTACGCTATATTTCATTCTTTCCCTAAATCGTGAGCAATCAGATTGTAAATTTTGGCTTATAGGAATTGATAAAACCCAGATGGTAAAATTCTCTTCTGAAGTAACAACAATTCGGTAGAAGGTCTTACTGCCCAAACCACTAAACAATAATCAAATAATAGAGTGAATATAAGAACTACAAGTAACTTTAACATTCTCTCTGTTACAAACCTCTTCATTCTACTTAAAAATTCCTATTGCTGATGATACTTTATTACATACATATTCATAATGTTTTCTTAAAATTTAATTACAATCTAAGAAAACTCCAAGATATTTAAATTCATATACTCTAAAAAATTAGCTTACCATTACAATTCAACGTCAATGAATATCATTCATGTTTTCTATCATTAGCTTATGAAAATCATAAAATTTGTTTTACTATAATTAATATCAAGTTCCTGAGTTTAACCAATCATCCATCCTCTTTAAAACTTCTTGAAGACGTCTTACGATCTCTTCAACATCCACACCTTCTAAATAAAAGCCAAGTCATCAGCATAAAAATTAATTGATTCCTCCCATTAGTAGATATATCATCTATGAAAAGAATAAATAAAGGGGTCCTAATATTGATCCTTGTTGTAACTCCACAAAATATATTGAATACTTTTGAACTATATTTTGCACGATTGATACCCATTTTTTTTTTTTTAAGTAATCTGCCAATATTGATAACAAATAAGGACTTATGTTATACCTGGTTTTTAGTTTTATTAAAAAGAGGTAAAAAAGGTACTGAATCAAATGCTTTCCTAAGATCAACAAAAAAAAGCTCCAACCTTACCATTCCGCTTGTCAACCCCTTTATAGATAAAATCTGTAATTGCTAAAAGGGGCACTTTGCGTTGATCTACCTTTCCTAAAACATGTTGGTTTTTCACTTAAACCTTCAGATGCATCCACTTCATGTAATAACCTCATGTGCAAAATATTTTCAAAATTTTCCCTACAATTGAAGAGTTGATATAGGTCGATAAGAATTCCTATCACTCTTTTTACCTTTACCCTTATAAATAGGTGTTACCCTTGCCAATTTCAGCTGTGTTGGGAAATCACCTACAAGAAAGAAATGGGAAATTAGATACGCTAAAAATCCGACTATTGATGCGCATTTCTGAATACTATGCATGGAATCTCTTGAAGTGTTGTCGAGCTTTTAATTTTAAGGCGTTTAATTGCTGAAATGATTTTTTCATTAGTTACCTTTACATGGGGAGATCATCTGCCTTCTTTTCTATTTAAATCTTTAAACTTACCAATTCACTGGAAAAAATCTACATCGTTCACAACAAAACTTTTCTGTAACAAACAGCCAAAAAGTCAGGATTAGACGTGTAGGATACCCCATTCTCTGTCAATGGGCTATGCTACACTCATTTTTCACTTTGTTACCTGTCAACTTATTATAAACTGACCATAAGATTTTGAAGAAATATCATTATCAAAAGAAGACTTAAATGCTCACGCTTAGAAAAACGAATCTGATTATTTACCTTATTTCTAACTTTCTTGTATTCCTCCCACGTTGATGCCTTCTTAAAATTCTGAATTCCCTTTTCGCAAGTGGTCTCTCCTATGCATGGATTTCCTAAAATCTGCTGTTAACATGGGGCTGGTTTTCCTTTAACTCTTAATTTCAAGGGGGGTGCTTTTCTCATTTAGAGTTTCCACAGTTACTTTAACAAAAATTTCTAATTTATCATCGGAACTTACCGCCATACCAATTTGGTCAATGGGACCACTTGATATATCTTCATTTACCTGCTTCCAATCAACATTCTTATAATTTCTAGTATTTACAAATTTAAAAAGAAACTTTTGCTTATTAATCTTACGAACACAATAATTAATTCATGATCACTTTCCTACACTTATAAGACCTGACTGAATAATATTTTCATTGTGATTTACATAAAAATGATCAATTAAAGTAGCTGACCTATTATTTACCCTAGTAAAAAGATTTTTTCAATTGCACCAATTCCATGTGAATCTAGTGAATAATTTTGAAAAGATTTACTGGTAATGTCTTCTACTCAAATCAATGTTGAAATCACCTAGAAAAAAATAATTCATTAGCTTCCAACTTTAAATTATTTACTAAACTATCAAAACAATCTGAAATTCTTCTAACTTTACGTGTGGAGCTTTATAAACTGCTGTAAAAATCATTGGTTTTACATTTGGAAGCCAAATTTAACTGACTGCAACTCTACATCCATCGGAAATTTAACTTTACAAATCAAACTACACTTGACATGAACTTCTCAGCAATATAAATAACTAACCCTCCCCTACCCTTTCACGATCAAATCTAAGCTTTTATAATTGTCAACAGTAATAAAAACCCTCTGGAACAGATTCATCTAAATATGTTTCACAGCAAGCAAATATATCAAAAATTGTACGTGTCAAGATAACCCTCAACTGATCTATATACTTAAACCAACTTACTATATTAAGATGTCCCCAAGCTTCATTCCTTTTTGCCAATACTGGTAAACCTTTAGCAACATCATCATTACTTTGAGACTCTTCGTCGACATCATGATTAAAAAGATCGTGTACACTTAGAGGGGGAAATAAACAATTCATACAGTACCCTCTCGGCCCAAACTCTTCTTGTTCTCATCTTCAGTTCATAGACATCTTGAACACCACATTGAAGACACTTGCTGGTATTCCAATTAACTATACATTATTGCATTCCCATCGTCCAAGCAATGAATCGAATGTCCATTGCTCATATTTATACACATTCGATGAAAAAAAGCTTTACATACGTAACCTTTAGGGTTTTATTTTTATATTTCTTCTGCAACTTACACACGGTACAATACTTAACCATTCTGAATGAAAATGAATCACTATTTAAAATCGAAAAGGTCTTATATAATTCAATTAACCTTATTCTGCTGTCAAGAAAGTGTAAACAAATAATATTGACACTTGGCTATAAAACAAAATAACAAACTTTTAAGTAGCTTATGAGTTCCCTCAGTAAATTTAAAGACTTTAAAAACCCCACAAATCTGTAAAATAATGAACGGAGTTTACGTCAACTACTAAGTATTATACTATAAAAAGATATATAATAAACCCTTTTTCTTAGGTACAAGTAAGGTTTAAAAATGATTTTAAATCTAATATGAACTATTTTCTTCTGTCAGAATCAAATAAAACTTCAATTGTCTATGTTATTTTTCAGCTTACCCACACAATTGAGTAAAACAACTAATTTGCTGTAAATAATGAAAAATAAAACTTCCCTTCAATGTCACTCGTAGTTAAATTTTAGAAGATTTAAGATGCAGTCAAAATTTGATATGGGTTTCTTGTATTTCCGTGTAAAGATAGAAAATTATCAGGAGATTTTCTAAGCTTGACAGATTGGAAAAAAGACAAACGCATTGGGCCCAAAAACACAACAGAGATTAGGAAATCCATGCATAGGAGAGACCACTTGCACAAAAATTCAGAATTTCGAGAAGGCAGTCAACGTGGGAATACAAGAAAATTAGAAATAAGGTAAAATCAGATTCGTTTTTCTAAGCGTGAGCATTTTAAGTCTTCTTTTGATAATGATATTTTTTCAAAATCTTTTTGGTTATTTATAATAAGTTGACAGGGAACAAAGGAAAAAAAAAGTGTCCCATAGCCTCATTGCAGAGAATGGGTATCCTACACGTCAATCCTGACATTTGAAAAACATTTTAATATGTATGTAAAAAAGGGTACATCAAAATTTTGGAATTATAAGTAGAAAAAGGGGTTTTTAACAGAGAGAATGTTGGGTTACTTTTAGATTTTTATTTTCCTCTTTTATTGATTATTGTTTAGGGTTTGGGCAATAAACCTTCAAACCAAAATTTTAATTTTATTTTCAGAAGAAAAATTGCCTTTCTTTTTGTTCGATTCCTATGAGCCAAGATTTACAATCTGTTTTGCTTCACGTTTGGGGAAAGAATAAAGTAAAGCTTTTTTGGAAAATACATAAAAAGGATTAAAAAAAGGTATGTATTTGGGTTTTCCCAAAAAACCCCAATTTTTTTTCCCAAATTTTTTGATCGTGTAAAAATTCAAATTTTTAATTTAAACTCTTTGGGCAATTTCCTAGATTAAATTCTGAAGCTTTTTAGAAAGTCTTTATGTCCCGAAGGGGGTACCCTTTTGGGAATTTCCCAATTTCTTTTTATTTGGAACCTTTTTAATAAGCTGGGAAATTGTAAAAAATTTTAAAAAGTAAAATTGAAGCAATGAAAATTTAATCTCAAGAAAAATTGTTTTTTACTTTTTTTCGTGGGGTTTGTTGTCAGTGGGGTTTTTTTTAAAGGGTTAATTTATTTTTTCATAATTTTTTAAAATTTAAATGATTTTGCTTTTCCCTCTTTGTTTGTTCATTATTGCTGTAATTATGATATAATCAATTTTTTTTTCTTGTTTTTTCCCTCCTAATTGTGTGGTACCGGGCCCGGGTGGAGCTTGCAATTGATTTGGGGGTGCCCCTGTATCATTGCTTTTATCATTTTTGATTTAAAAGGGGATCTTCACCTCTTATGTAAAGGTTTAAACAGACATCTATTTACCTAATTTAGACTCCTTTTTAAAACAAATATTGACCAAAAATAATCGTATTTAATGCTAAATTAATTTTTAAAATGTGCAAAAAAATTTCGTTCTTTTTTCCCCTTTTTTATCAGTCGAAACAACAGGGGCCCGAGTAGGGGGCCCGGCGAGTGTCGAGTGTGGGGCGAGCTGCGCATTTTTATTGGGCTTCCCCGGGTTGAGTGACTAATATATGCTAATATTATTTCACTCAACGCTATCACTTACACGCGACACAAGCTTTGAAGGGGGGGTGTGGGTTTAAGCCCTTGATACTCGGTTTAAAATTGGGTCGAAAAAAAAACACATGGGGGGCTGTGTGCATCTCTCAACCCGGCTGAGAGGGGATTTTTTAAAATTTTCTGGTTGTTTTTACATAACTGTACTTTTTTATTCACAAAAAAGCAAAATACAAAAAACGCCTAAAACAATCTTGAAATCTCTTGTATGGAGCACATAGTCAGTCCCCTGTTTCCCTGGGAAAAACGGGAGAAGGTAAATAACTTTCCCAAACTTTGATGACAAATTTTATAAGGTAAAAGCGTAACCCGAGCCCTTATTGGGGGAGAGGGGTTCGAATGTTCGATATTTTCCCCACGGGAAACCCTGACATTTGGGTTTTTTTACAAAACTGACTATCCCATAGCTATTTTATTAGCAGTATGTTTTTTAAAAAAAGTGTTTTTGCCAGTGTTTTTATTTTTTTTATGATTGAAAACGCGGGTCTTCCGCTTTGGTTTTAGTAAACAAACTATTTCGACAGATATGCCCGGGACCGGCCTCGCGCGTTACACATCGCTAGGGGTTTGTCCCGTGTTGAAACCCAAAATCGCCAGCTCAAGCCCAGTGACGTCACTGTTTCTTGAGCCGGCGATAAATTTTAAAAGCCCCCCTATTGACGTGGGTTCGGGAAATATACAAAAACCAAACTATGTTGATTTTTTTATTTTTTGATATTAAGACTAATTTGTTAAAAATTTGAACGGACCTTTAAAAAATTTTTAAAAAATTATATTCTGAAAATAATTATATATTTAAAAGTCAAGTTTTTTTTAAAAAAATAAAATTTTTGTCAAAAATTTGAACACAAGAATGAGTTTCGCGTTCGGGGGTTTTCTTCCGCGGGAAAAATTTATTAAATTTCCCTTTATTGCTGTTCCTGTTTTTTGGGAAAACCCCCATTTCGTTTTAAATGAGATCGCCCAATAAAACATTTTTTTTCTTTTTATTTTTCCTTTTTTAAAAATTTTTTTTTTTCTTTTTTTCTTTCTTTTTTTTTTCTTTTTCTTTTTTTTTTTTCTTTTTCCCTTTTTTTTTTTCCTTTTTTTTTTTTTCTTTTTCTTTTTTTTTTTCTTTTTCTTTTTTTTTTTCTTTTTCTTTTTCTTTTTCTTTGGGCCTTTTTCCCTTTTTTGTTTCTTTTCATTCCCCCCCCTTTTTTTTTTATTTGTTTTCTTCATTAATTTCATTTTTTATCCTTTTTATTTTTTTACCAAAATTGTTGAGTTTTTAAAAGCATTGTTGTTGTAATATTACTATTTTTAAAATAAATTTTCTTAAATGAGTTCCTTTTTTTTCTGCATTTTATTTAATAAGATTTATTTTGTTTCCTCCTTTGTAAAACAGTTTTATAAATGATAGGGTAGACTAGAAAAAAAAAAAAAATCTTGAGAAACCCCTCGTTTCGAGTCGTGAAAGGGGTCACCCGAAAATCAGTCACGCAACAAGCAGGGGTTTTTAAAATTTCCCCCCGCCCATTAGTTACACAATAAACCCTATTAAAACAGGAAACTTCGCAAACGCTTTTTCAAGGGGCGTTTTTTGGAAAGAGCGCATGTTTTTTTTTTTTTTTTTTTAAAGAAAAAAGCGTAAAATTGGGGGATTTTTATGAGAAAAATTTTTTTTCGATTTTCCCCTCAAATTTCACACAAATATATAAAATCATAAATTAAAATTCTGTGAAAATATCATTCAATTGGATAAAGAATGTAGGTGTTTAAAATCCCAACAAAATTTAATTTTTAAAGAAAAAAGCGTAAAATTGCGATTTTCATGAGAAAATTTTTTTTTTGATCGCGCTCAAATTTTTTCAACAAAATTAAAATTTATTTAAAAAAAGGGGTTTTGAAAAAAACCTTACAATTTGGGTAAAACATGTAGGTGTTTAAGTCGCAAAAATGTTTTTTAAAAAAATTTAAAAAAACGTAAAATTTCGGGTTTTTATAGAAAAAAATTTTTTTGATTGCGCTCCAAAATTTTCCACAATATATTTTTTCTTTAAATTTTAAAGGGTTTTGTGAAAAAAACATTACAATCAAAAAAGAATGAAGGTGTTAAAAGTCGAAGTTTTTTTTTAAACCCAAAAAATTCGTAAAATTGCAATTTTAAGGGGAAATAATTTTTCGAATTGCGCTAAAAAGCGTGGCAAGTTTCTAATTAAAGATTTCAAAGGCATCCAGAAAATGTCATTGCAATTGGAGTATTGGTTTAGCCGAAATCGGGGTTAGTAAACACACAAAAATACAAACAGAAAAAATCAGAAAAACAAAAAAATAATCGTAAGATTGCGTTTTTTCATGAAAAATAATCTTTTCAAAGTCCAACTCGCAAACCTTCCCGTGGTTTGGCCTGCGAGTAGAGGAGTAGTGTATTCCCCAAACTAAGGGTGAGCTCTGGCCGGTTGGGGTGCGGTTTGCAGAGAGAGCTCTCGCGCAATTTTTTTATCACACCTTTCTTTATTCACACAGTCTTATTCATATTTATTTCTTCTTTCACATTTTTCATCTCCATACTTGCCGACCTCTCTGCAACGAGCCTCCTCCGTTCCCACCCATTTTAAACCCATCTTTCCACATCCTCACTCCTTCCCATTAACCCCCCGCGTCTTCCCTTCGTTCCTCTTTTTGGGAAAAGAAGAAAACAGGTTGGATTTTCCACAATTATGGAAAAGAAAATTTAAAAATTTTCCAATACACTTGACATGGGCACTGATAACTCTACTGTTGAGTGCCCTAAAACATCATTAACTAACTAACTATTGCGCTAAAAAACGTGGCAGTTGTAAGTCCAGAGATTTTAAAGGCTCCAGAAAATTTAATCGAAATTGGAGTATCGGTTTAGCTGGAATCGTGTTAACAAACTAACAAAAATACAAACAGAAAAAAACAAGAAGATCAAAAAAAAAATCGTAAAATTGCTATTTTCATAAAGAAACATTTTTTCGATCGATTTTTCGCAGTGGCAGTTCTAAGTTCAGAGATTTCAAAGGTTTTCCAAAAAATTTCCATCGCAATTGGAGTATCGTTTTACCCGGGAAATCGTGCTCAAAAACAGACAAAAATACAAAAAAAAGAAAAAAAAAAAATCATTCCGGGATTTTTTTCTCCAGTGTAGTGAAATGGAATTTTCGCTTCGCTCGCTACTCTCATCCAAAAAGGTAAGTTTTATTTTCCAGAAAATCTCAATCTCTGAGAAAGAGAGGAAATTTAAGGTTCAATTTACATGTTAACTTTCACATATGGTAAGGAATCAAGGCAACATCCAACATGGTATGATTTTGGATCTAGGCAAAGTACATACCTAGGTATTTCCCATACTTACACTGTAAATAATAAAACTTTTTAATGAAAATTTAAATTTAAAACAAGGTGGATTAATGGCCTACCACTTGTAAAAATTAGAATTTTTAGGTTTTAAATTTTTTTCATTTTGCCTAATCAAAAAAAAAACAACAGATTAGTAGACTGTTTGGGCACACATAACGAAAAACTTTTTAAACACAGCCAAAACTTACACAATCAAGAGCAATGACATCTAAAAAAAATGCCAAGCTTATGCCCCCTCCCAAAGTTTGAAATCTTAATTGGATGAGCGAAGCGAAGATTCCTTTTTCACTACACTGGAGAAAAAAAATCCGTGTTTTTTGTGTGTCGTTAAACGATTCGGCTAACCGATACTCGTTGCGATGAAATTTATGGAGGCTCTAATCTCTGACTAGAACTGCACGTTTTTTTAGCGCATCGGAATTTTTTTCTCGATAGAAAAACGCAATTTTACGATTTTTTTTAATTCTTCGACTTATAACCCTACATGCTTATCCGATTGTGAATTTTTTCACAGAACCTTAATTTTATGAATTAAGATATTCGGTGAGTTTTGAGCGTAATCGAAAAATTATTTCTCATGAAAATCGAATTTTACGGTTTTTTTTTTTTTTAAAAATTCTTTGACTTATAACACCTACATGCTTTATCCTACTTTATGATTTTTTCACAGAACCTTATTTCATGAATTAATATATTCGGTGGTAAATTTGAGCGTAATCGAATAATTATTTCTATGAAAATTGCAATTTTACTATTTTTTTCTTTTTTAAAAATTACGTTTAATTAACAAAATTAAGTTAATTTTTTATTTAATTTATTTAATTAAAAAAAATTTCGACTAAGTAATGATTTTTTCACAGAACAACAGAAAATTCCGCGTAACACATGGCAGCTCAATGCACCAATTACGCTCATCCAACAACGCGGCGGGACTTAAGCGTTTTCCTAGTACATAAATTCATTTCGCCCTGTGACTGCATCCTTGCAAAGCGTAGCAAAATTTTATTTCCAACTATTGTTTTGAATGTAAGAGTTCGTGCAAATTTATTTTGCCTAGCTGTGCAAGAATGCAGTCACAGGGCAAAATGAATTTATGTATTAAGATTTCGAAAATGTAGGAGGGTGCATACGCTTGGCATTTCTTTTAGATCTCAATGCTTTTGGTTGTTTAAGGTTTGGGTGTATTTTTACAAGTTGTTTTGTTATGTGTGGGATCTCAATATTTCTTCAAGTTCCATTGAAAAATTATTTGTTAAAATATTACTAGGAAAACGCTAAAGACCCGTCGCGTTGTTGAGCGAGCACCGGTACGTGCAACACGACCCGAGTACGACATTCCTATAATGTTACATACCAATAAGTCTTTAAGGTCTTGACCAATTTAGCTGAAAATTTGTAAAATAGGAGAGAATGGATAAAATCCACCGTCATCTAGAGGACCTTGACATCATTTCTTTGGGAAAACTATTTTAACTCTTTGATAACAAATAATACACTGCTTCCTCGATAGTATCTAGGGCGACGGTCGTCGCCCGGCAGACAAGCGCATGCGACTGCTTAGGCGACACGAACTCCAGCCCTATAATACAGCTACCAAGTTTGGGGGTTTTTCAGCTATCTGCAACGCCGCCTCCAAAGAGTTACAATTTTTGAAACTCGGTATATGACCTGGTATGTGGTTCATGAATACCAAAAAAAAAATCACCGATCAGACAACTCGTTCTGTGTTAAAAAGGCTCTCAACATCGTCAATTCTTTCGGCTGGCTGGTGCTGGGTGGGTAAGCTGGCTGGGCTACTAGTTCTCCGCGGAGATTAATTTAGCCTAGAGAGAAAACGGGAAATCTTAGAACATGAACTTGGACCACACTTAGATGTACTTTCAACGCAGTGACGTTTGCTTTCAACTAAATCGGTAACAGGGACCGAGAAAAATCGAAAATTTGGATGATAATCAAAACGCGTAATTACCAAGGCGTGGTAATTTGTACAAACTTGAAATTAAACATGCTATTAACCATTATAAATATCTTGCGTCCAAAACACAAGGGCTAAATTTGGGGATGACCATGGGCCCAAAAATGAAAAAAACATATCTGAACTTTAAGAATGAATCATTCAAAGAAACGCTACAACTGAGATGTTTCAAACGTGGAATACATTTTGATATCGCTTATTCTTTATCACTTTTGAATATGGAAAGCAAAATTGGGTAATCGGGTACCGGAGAAAATCAAAATTATCAAAAGTAGGTAATTCCGTACTCTTATGAATAATACGCTATACTGAGAAAACGTTTCATCTTATAAACTTTGAAACTTGGGCCACACTCAGATGTACCTCATATACCAAAACCGGGCAATTGGGACCGGGAAAATCAAAATCAAAATCAAAACGCGTAATTACTCAGGTGTAGTATTTTGTACAAGCTTGAAATTAAACATGCTTTTAACCATTATAAATATTTAAATATCTAGTGCTTAAAACACAAGGGGTATCTTTGGGGGGGGCCGTGGACCCAAAAATGTCAAAAAACAACTTTGAACTTAACATATTTAATCATTCAAAGTCCATCATTCACACCATGATAGCAAACGACAACATAAAAGATGTAATATCCAACCAAATAAAAAAATTTGTAAAAAAAAAAAAAAAACGGCAGCCAAGCTCTCCTTCAAAAGTCTTCGGCTGTGAATGCTGTGAGATATAGAAGTTGAGCCAAGCTTTTTATTCTTTCTTCCTAGTTTCGCTTTGAAAATAAGTAAGATCATTTCGCCTGTTTGACGAGCGCCAAGCCAACGATTTTTGTGGTAAAAAGTAAATTTTTAAAACTCGAAATCATAAAAAAATGGATTGGCCATTGAATTTGGTTCATGGCCAAGATTTTTTTTATGATTTCGAGTTTAAAATTTTTACTTTTTTACCACAAAAATCGTTGGCTTGGCGCTCGTCAACAGGCGAAATGATCTTACTTATTTTCAAAGCGAAACTAGGAAGAAAGAATAAAAAGCTTGGCTCAACTTCTATATCTCACAACATTCACAGCCGAAGACTTTTGAAGGAGAGCTTGGCTACCGTTTTTTTTTTTTTTAATTTTTTGTATTTGGTTTGATTTTGATTACTTCTAGGTGGCAGTGCATAGTGACCAGAATTCTCGTGCGACTTTTCGTTGCCATGGTAACGTTACTTTTGTTAAAATGTCATTTCTATCTTCACTACTTTTTAACAAAAGTAACGTTACCATCGGCAACGAAAAGTCGCACGAGAATTCTGATCACTATGCACTGCCACCAAGAAGTTATCAAAATACTATCGAGGAAGCAGTGTATTATTTGTTATCAAAGAGTTAAAATAGTTTTCCCAAAGAAATGATGTCAAGGTCCTCTAGATGGCGGTGGATTTTATCCATTCTCTCCTATTTTACAAATTTTCAGCTAAATCGGTCAAGACCATAATAAAGACTTATTGGTATGTAACACTATGGGAATGTCGTACTCGGGTCGTGTTGCACGTACCGGTGCTCGCTCAACAACGCGACGGGACTTTAGCGTTTTCCTAGTAATATTTTAACAAATAATTTTTCAATGGATCTTGAAGAAGTATTGAGATCCAACACATAACAAAAAACAATAAAAAAACAGACATTCGAGCCATAAGAGTCAAGTGGAGACGCTCGCTACGCTCGCTCAATAATTTTTATCAAAGTAGATTTAATTGCTACGGTATAACCAATAGAATATAAAATATCTAGTGGCCCTTGCTTTTTGTACACATTGTAGGTGATCAATGTCAAGTAACTATAGTTAATTGTTGATTATATATGCCTGTAAAAGGCTTCTATTAAAACCTTTATTTGGAAGACTTCCAGCAAACTTTTTCAACTTTTTGTTTCAAAAGGCAATACATCACTAGTACCTTAATGTCCTTGTAAAATATGAACGTTGTGTCATACCGTTTGGTAATCGCTGGCATTGACTGACGTTAGCAGTTCCAGAAGTAGTAGTAATATAGTAGTATAGTAGTAGTAGTATAGTATTAGTATAGTAGTAGTAGTAGTAGTATAGTAGTAGTATAGTAGTAATAGTAGTAGTGTATAGTAAGTTAGTAGTAGTAGTAGTAACTACATCCTTAAAGTGATTTTGAGCATGTTTCAAGCCATTTTTTCACAAAAAATGAATGCTCGTACCCCAAACAAATTTGGCATGTGTTGTCAGGTACCTAAATCCCCCTGATTTTGATTGTTATCAAGTTCACATCACGTTTCATGACGGCTGGGCGACACCTCGAAATCACCCTTAACTTTGCTTGCTGTATAAGGTGCCAGAGTGTGTAGCGCACCGCGGCTTGGCTACGGCGCCCTAACGGGCACCTAGATATTTCACTTCCTGATTGCGCTACAAAAACAGCGTGAATTAAAAAAAAAACACACACACAAACATTTAGTCAGTCATAGGCAAATGCAGCCAAGCTTCGAGCATAGCCACGGTTAGCTGTTATAAAAAAAAACGTAGCCTAGTTAGAAGCTAGCTGGCTAAGAAATATCATAGCCTAGCCTAGCTGAAAGCTAGCTGGTGCAGAAAGAAAGTAGTCTAGCCTAGCTGGCGCAGAAAGAAAATAGCCTAGCCTAGCTGAAAGCATAGAAAGAAAAAACTAGACTAGCTGGAAGCTAGCCAGCTTATAAAGAAAATCTTACAATAAAGTATCATTATCTATGGCGATACTATTCAACAATACAATTATTCTGTTTTAACAAGGTGAATTTTGTCAAAAACTCGGCTTTTACGGACCTTTTATTAAAGGGTATTACACCAAAAAAAAATATTTACCACATAATCTATGTTATTATGCGACCCTAAAATGATCGCTCAAAAAATATATCTTGTAACTGTGATTTTACACGATTTTTTTTTAAATTTTTGGTTCCATATAGATACTAGAGCGTCGTAGTACAATCTTATATGGCCCTATATAACATTGTATGTTGAAACTGTGCAATAATAATATACAATAAAAGATATGCATTCCAAAATCACACCCCTTCTTGGTAATCAGCATATTTTGACCAAACTTCTAGTCCAAATTACTCCGCTCTGCCCTAAAACACACGTATATTGCTGGTTACAGCAGATGGATGGTTCGAGAGCTAGTGTAACAGCTTCGTTCTCCTCGACGTCTGCTCGGCAGTTAGTGGAGGAACCTATATGACTGTCAAGGTTACTCCGTCCTTTCGGATGGGACGTTAAGCCGTTGGTCCCCTTCATACTTTTCGAAAGGAGTGCTACGTGCCGGTACCGGGTTTCCCCTCCACTCTTCTGTTCATACTTCATCCTCATCTATCACCACTCATCGTCTCGAATAGCTTAAGTGCATTAATATGAGACGTTAAGCAATATCCAATCAACCAATCAATCCAAATTACAAAACAAAATATAGAAGATTTACAGAAAAGATTATCGCGTACGTCAATAATTGCTAAAATGTTTTTGGATCAAAATCCTCCAAGGTCACGGGGCGGCATAAAGATCTTCCCAAAGTTATTTCTTATGGGAGATTTTTGTCGATGGGACCTAGCTCGAAAGAAACAAGTTGCCAATTTTTTGGGGGGTTATAGTGGCCCCAATAATTTTTCTGTTACTTTGTTAATTCATAACTAGTTCGTATGAATAAAATATATTTTTTAAGTTTAGCGGGTGAGTACCCCTTAAATGTTATTGTGTATTTTGCAAAAAAAATCACAATTATTTGTGTAAAATACGATGAGACATTGAAAATTCGCGTTTTATTTCAAAGCAGCTTATAGAAATTTAAAAAAAACGTAGGCAGACAAAAGCTAGCAAGCCACCCACATATTTTTAAAAAAACTAGCTAAACATGTTCTAGCGCTGCCTAGTAAGATCCCTGAAAGAAACTGTATTGCAAGTGGGAATCCAGGACCCTTATTCTCGAATATGAAGTGAGTTTTCTCACGATGTGAAAGGGCGTGCTTGTGACTTCACTCACTTCTCAACTCGTTTCGGCCGGTTGCTATTTTCCCGTGTGAACTCACTCACTTTCATATTTGAAATATCATGCGAGACCGGCTTCGGCGGCTCCACACGATGTTTGACAGGTAATTTAAAATGGCGGTCGTTTTCTATTTATTAGATGTAATAAAGATTGGTTGATTGGGTATTGCTTAACTCTCATATTTATGCCTTTGGCTTCGAGAAAATTCTGGGGGGG